>OZ038397.1:23021527-23173441 GCA_964036045.1 Eutreptiella sp. 'Long Island Sound 2002' | reverse complement strand
TGTACCAGTGCCATGTACCAGTGCCATGTACCAGTGCCATGTACCAGTGCCATGTACCAGTGCCATGTACCAGTGCCATGTACCAGTGCCATGTACCAGTGCCATGTACCAGTGCCATGTACCAGTGCCATGTACCAGTGCCATGTACCAGTGCCATGTACCAGTGCCATGTACCAGTGCCATGTACCAGTGCCATGTACCAGTGCCATGTACCAGTGCCATGTACCAGTGCCATGTACCAGTGCCATGTACCAGTGCCATGTACCAGTGCCATGTACCAGTGCCATGTACCAGTGCCATGTACCAGTGCCATGTACCAGTGCCATGTACCAGTGCCATGTACCAGTGCCATGTACCAGTGCCATGTACCAGTGCCATGTACCAGTGCCATGTACCAGTGCCATGTACCAGTGCCATGTACCAGTGCCATGTACCAGTGCCATGTACCAGTGCCATGTACCAGTGCCATGTACCAGTGCCATGTACCAGTGCCATGTACCAGTGCCATGTACCAGTGCCATGTACCAGTGCCATGTACCAGTGCCATGTACCAGTGCCATGTACCAGTGCCATGTACCAGTGCCATGTACCAGTGCCATGTACCAGTGCCATGTACCAGTGCCATGTACCAGTGCCATGTACCAGTGCCATGTACCAGTGCCATGTACCAGTGCCATGTACCAGTGCCATGTACCAGTGCCATGTACCAGTGCCATGTACCAGTGCCATGTACCAGTGCCATGTACCAGTGCCATGTACCAGTGCCATGTACCAGTGCCATGTACCAGTGCCATGTACCAGTGCCATGTACCAGTGCCATGTACCAGTGCCATGTACCAGTGCCATGTACCAGTGCCATGTACCAGTGCCATGTACCAGTGCCATGTACCAGTGCCATGTACCAGTGCCATGTACCAGTGCCATGTACCAGTGCCATGTACCAGTGCCATGTACCAGTGCCATGTACCAGTGCCATGTACCAGTGCCATGTACCAGTGCCATGTACCAGTGCCATGTACCAGTGCCATGTACCAGTGCCATGTACCAGTGCCATGTACCAGGTACCAGTGCCATGTACCAGTGCCATGTACCAGTGCCATGTACCAATGCCATGTACCAGTGCCATGTACCAGTGCCATGGTACCATGCATGTACCGTGCCATGTACCAGTGCATGTACAGTGCATGTGCCAGTATGCATTAGATGCATGTACCAGTGCATGTACCGTGCATGTACCAATGCATGTCTGCCATGTACAGTGCCATGTACCAGTGCCATGTACAGTGCCATGTACCAGTGCCATTTACCATGTACCAGTGCCATGTACCAGTGCCATGTACCAGTGCCATGTACCAGTGCCATGTACCAGTGCCATGTACCAGTGCCATGTACCAGTGCCATGTACCAGTGCCATGTACCAGTGCCATGTACCAGTGCCATGTACCAGTGCCATGTACCAGTGCCATGTACCAGTGCCATGTACCAGTGCCATGTACCAGTGCCATGTACCAGTGCCATGTACCAGTGCCATGTACCAGTGCCATGTACCAGTGCCATGTACCAGTGCCATGTACCAGTGCCATGTACCAGTGCCATGTACCAGTGCCATGTACCAGTGCCATGTACCAGTGCGCATGTACCAGTGCCATGTACCAGTGCCATGTACCAGTGCCATGTACCAGTGCCATGTACCAGTGCCATGTACCAGTGCCATGTACCAGTGCCATGTACCAGTGCCATGTACCAGTGCCATGTACCAGTGCCATGTACCAGTGCCATGTACCAGTGCCATGTACCAGTGCCATGTACCAGTGCCATGTACCAGTGCCATGTACCAGTGCCATGTACCAGTGCCATGTACCCAGTTGCCATGTACCAGTGCCATGTACCAGTGCCATGTACCAGTGCCATGTACCAGTGCCATGTACCAGTGCCATGTACCAGTGCCATGTACCAGTGCCATGTACCAGTGCCATGTACCAGTGCCATGTACCAGTGCCATGTACCAGTGCCATGTACCAGTGCCATGTACCAGTGCCATGTACCAGTGCCATGTACCAGTGCCATGTACCAGTGCCATGTACCAGTGCCATGTACCAGTGCCATGTACCAGTGCCATGTACCAGTGCCATGTACCAGTGCCATGTACCAGTGCCATGTACCAGTGCCATGTACCAGTGCCATGTACCAGTGCCATGTACCAGTGCTACCAGCATGTACCAGTGCCATGTACCAGTGCCATGTACCAGTGCCATGTACCAGTGCCATGTACCAGTGCCATGTACCAGTGCCATGTACCAGTGCCATGTACCAGTGCCATGTACCAGTGCCATGTACCAGTGCCATGTACCAGTGCCATGTACCAGTGCCATGTACCAGTGCCATGTACCAGTGCCATGTACCAGTGCCATGTACCAGTGCCATGTACCAGTGCCATGTACCAGTGCCATGTACCAGTGCCATGTACCAGTGCCATGTACCAGTGCCATGTACCAGTGCCATGTACCAGTGCCATGTACCAGTGCCATGTACGCATACGTGCCATGTACGCCCAGTGCCATGTACCAGTGCCATGTACCAGTGCCATGTACCAGTGCCATGTACCAGTGCCATGTACCAGTGCCATGTACCAGTGCCATGTACCAGTGCCATGTACCAGTGCCATGTACCAGTGCCATGTACCAGTGCCATGTACCAGTGCCATGTACCAGTGCCATGTACCAGTGCCATGTACCAGTGCCATGTACCAGTGCGCATGTACCAGTGCCATGTACCAGTGCCATGTACCAGTGCCATGTACCAGTGCCATGTACCAGTGCCATGTACCAGTGCCATGTACCAGTGCCATGTACCAGTGCCATGTACCAGTGCCATGTACCAGTGCCATGTACCAGTGCCATGTACCAGTGCCATGTACCAGTGCCATGTACCAGTGCCATGTACCAGTGCCATGTACCAGTGCCATGTACCAGTGCCATGTACCAGTGCCATGTACCAGTGCCATGTACCAGTGCCATGTACCAGTGCCATGTACCAGTGCCATGTACCAGTGCCATGTACCAGTGCTATGTACCAGTGCCATGTACCAGTGCCATGTACCAGTGCCATGTACCAGTGCCATGTACCAATGCCATGTACCAGTGCCATGTACCAGTGCCATGTACCAGTGCCATGTACCAGTGCCATGTACCGGTGCCATGTACCAGTGCCTTAACCATGCATGTACCAGTGCCAGGTGTACCAGTGCCATGTACCAGTGCCATGTACCAGTGCCATGTACCAGTGCCATGTACCAGTGCCATGTACCAGTGCCATGTACCAGTGCCATGTACCAGTGCCATGTACCAGTGCCATGTACCAGTGCCATGTACCAGTGCCATGTACCAGTGCCATGTACCAGTGCCATGTACCAGTGCCATGTACCAGTGCCATGTACCAATGCCATGTACCAGTGCCATGTACCAGTGCCATGTACCAGTGCTATGTACCAGTGCTATGTACCAGTGCCATGTACCAGTGCCATGTACCAGTGCCATGTACCAGTGCCATGTACCAATGCCATGTACCAGTGCCATGTACCAGTGCCATGTACCAGTGCTATGTACCAGTGCCATGTAAGAGTGCCATGTACGAGTGCCATGTACCAGTGCCATGTACCAGTGCCATGTACCAATGCCATGTACCAGTGCCATGTACCAGTGCCATGTACCAGTGCCATGTACCAGTGCCATGTACCAGTGCCATGTACCAGTGCCATGTACCAGTGCCATGTACCAATGCCATGTACCAGTGCCATGTACCAGTGCCATGTACCAGTGCCATGTACCAGTGCCATGTACCAATGCCATGTACCAGTGCCATGTACCAGTGCCATGTACCAGTGCCATGTACCAGTGCCATGTACCAGTGCCATGTACCAGTGCCATGTACCAGTGCCATGTACCAGTGCCATGTACCAGTGCCATGTACCAGTGCCATGTACCAGTGCCATGTACCAGTGCCATGTACCAGTGCCATGTACCAGTGCCATGTACCAGTGCCATGTACCAGTGCTATGTACCAGTGCCATGTACCAGTGCCATGTACCAGTGCCATGTACCAGTGCCATGTACCAGTGCCATGTACCAGTGCCATGTACCAGTGCCATGTACCAGTGCCATGTACCAGTGCCATGTACCGGTGCCATGTACCGGTGCCATGTACCAGTGCCATGTACCAGTGCCATGTACCAGTGCCATGTACCAGTGCCATGTACCAGTGCCATGTACCAGTGCCATGTACCAGTGCCATGTACCAGTGCCATGTACCAGTGCCATGTACCAATGCCATGTACCAGTGCCATGTACCAGTGCCATGTACCAGTGCCATGTACCAGTGCCATGTGCCAGTGCCATGTACCAGTGCCATGTACCAGTGCCATGTACCAGTGCCATGTACCAGTGCCATGTACCAATGCCATGTACCAGTGCCATGTACCAGTGCCATGTACCAATGCCATGTACCAGTGCCATGTACCAATGCCATGTACCAGTGCCATGTACCAGTGCTATGTACCAGTGCCATGTACCAGTGCCATGTACCAGTGCCATGTACCAATGCCATGTACCAGTGCCATGTACCAGTGCCATGTACCAGTGCCATGTACCAGTGCCATGTACCAGTGCCATGTACCAGTGCCATGTACCAGTGCTATGTACCAGTGCCACGTACCAGTGCCATGTACCAGTGCCATGTACCAGTGCCATGTACCAGTGCCATGTACCAGTGCCATGTACCGGTGCCATGTACCGGTGCCATGTACCAGTGCCATGTACCAGTGCCATGTACCAGTGCCATGTACCAGTGCCATGTACCAGTGCCATGTACCAATGCCATGTACCAGTGCCATGTACCAGTGCCATGTACCAGTGCCATGTACCAGTGCCATGTACCAGTGCCATGTACCAGTGCCATGTACCAGTGCCATGTACCAGTGCCATGTACCAGTGCCATGTACCAATGCCATGTACCAATGCCATGTACCAGTGCTATATACCAGTGCCATGTACCAGTGCCATGTACCAGTGCCATGTACCAGTGCCATGTACCAGTGCCATGTACCAGTGCTATGTACCAGTGCCATGTACCAGTGCTATGTACCAGTGCCATGTACGAGTGCCATGTACCAGTGCTATGTACCAGTGCCATGTACCAGTGCCATGTACCAGTGCCATGTACCAGTGCCATGTACCAGTGCCATGTACCAATGCCATGTACCAGTGCCATGTACCAGTGCCATGTACCAGTGCCATGTACCAATGCCATGTACCAGTGCCATGTACCAGTGCCATGTACCAGTGCCATGTACCAGTGCCATGTACCAGTGCCATGTACCAGTGCCACGTACCAGTGCCATGTACCAGTGCCATGTACCAGTGCCATGTACCAGTGCCATGTACCAGTGCCATGTACCAGTGCCATGTACCAGTGCCATGTACCAGTGCCATGTACCAGTGCCATGTACCAGTGCCATGTACCAGTGCCATGTACCAGTGCCATGTACGAGTGCCATGTACCAGTGCCATGTATCAGTGCCATGTACCAGTGCCATGTACCAGTACCATGTACCAGTGCCATGATCCAGTGCCATGTACCAGTGCCATGTACCAATGCCATGTACCAGTGCCATGTACCAGTGCCATGTACCAGTGCCATGTACCAGTGCCATGTACCAGTGCCATGTACCAGTGCCATGTACCAGTGCCATGTACCAGTGCCACGTACCAGTGCCATGTACCAGTGCCATGTACCAGTGCCATGTACCAGTGCCATGTACCAGTGCCATGTACCAGTGCCATGTACCAGTGCCATGTACCAGTGCCATGTACCAGTGCCATGTACCAGTGCCATGTACCAGTGCCATGGTTTTTGTGCGATCTGTGCCTGTGCCTCCCATGGACCATTTTGTGAAGGGCGCCTCCGGTCATTACACGGCCCTTGACAAGCCCACCTTTCCTGTGGCCCTGGTTGTGCTGTTGCTCGTTGTGCTGGCAGTTCGGCGGGGACGGCGGAAGTGCAGTGCTGTGGATGAGAGTGGCAGGCTTGTTCCACTGCTCACAAGTTCACAAGTGGCGTCTACCCCCCCGTCGGTGCTCTCAGAGGCCTCCCAGAGCCCTTTGGAGGGTGCTCTCCATCGCTGGTACGGGGGCTGCATATGCAGGGCCAGCGCCGGACGTGTTGGGATCGCCATGTGCACATGCCTCAAAATGAGCGTCATGTGTTGTGGACATCCGCGGGGAGGCGTCTTGGTTGTGGCACCCATGCCCCCCCCGGGCCCTTCCCCAGCTGTGGTCATGGGAGCAGCAAAGAGGTCAGGGTGTGCCGCCATGCACTTGGCTCGTGGAAGGGCGGGAGGGCTGCTCAGCTCAAATTTGAGGCCTATCGTACTTTTGAGGATGCCAGAGTGATTCTGGAGGTCAGTGACCAGCGCTGATGGTGGCCGCCCCGGACCGAAAGTCCAGAGCCATGGACACCTCGACCCGGGTCCAGCTGTGCTGGAGGTGACGAAGTGATGGCAGGCGTGGCTGGATGGCTCCATTGTGTCGTGTTGGTGACCCAGAGATCCGAATGCTGTTTCCCTCGTTCATGGATCATTGGTGGTTTCGGCCCATCCAACCCCCCCACTTGAATCCCCATGGAAAGTCGGTGGCCTGGTGGCCACCAAGAATGCTGAAGGTGCTGGACAAAACCAATTGGGAGGCTCCATTGAAGCCGCTCTGAAGTTCTTTGCCCCAACACATGCAAATGATCAGCGCGACGGGGACGTGCCTCCAAATGATCAGCGTGATGTGTCAATCATTTTAAGGTCAGATTGTCCCCCCCCCCCCCGCCTCCACTTGCCCTCCAACCCGCGTTGGGAGGGGGGGGGGGGTCCCAACAGAGCTGCCCCCCCTTTGCTGCCCAGTCTATCCTCCCAGTGCTATTATCTTTCCGCCTCAATCGGGATGTATGCGCTTGCAGTTGTCGTTTGATATCCCGCGCTTGTTGTTGCTGGAGGATTACGGATACCCTGGCAGTAAGGAGCTGGTGCAGCGACTGGAGAACACGCCGTTTTGTTGGGTGGCCCGAGGCAGCGCCCTCATTAAGAACCAAGTAGAGGGCTACACGCAGGAAAATTTGACTGGATGCAATGAGCATGTGCGCTATATTCACACCAAGTTCATGATTGTGGACCCGATGACGGACAATCCAAAGGTTTGTGTGCAACATGGCGAAGCATCAGGGGCGTGTAGCTCAGTGGTAGAGCGCTCGCTCAGCATGCGAGAGGTCCTGGGATCGATGCCCAGCTCGTCCATATTTTGAACGCTACATATATACATATATAGTCATGTGCGGGTTGGATGAGTGGCAGGGTGTGACACGGCGGGTTGTTTTGCTGCAGCACTAGCGATCCTTCGCCGCACGTCCCATACCCTCACCACACTGTTGTGAGCGAAACGAAGCGAAAAACAGTGAACTGGGTTTTGCGGGCAAAACACCCCCCGTGCAGCCACATCCACAGCATGTGCATGATTGTGGACCCGATGACGGACAATCCAAAGCTTTGTGCGCAACACGGCGAGACATCAGGGGCGTGTAGCTCAGTGGTAGAGCGCTCGCTCAGCATGCGAGAGGTCCTGGGATCGATGCCCAGCTCGTCCACTTTGTTTCGGCGCAGGTTGTCTGGGGGACAGCCCTGTACTGCCGAACCCCATAGCCCTGTAGGAGCCGAGTTAGCTCAGCGGCAGAGCCATGGGCTGTAGTCCCACGGGTCCCTGGCTAAATTGCAGGAGTCGGTAGTCACCGTGATAGTGTGCGGACGAGGCTCCCTCCCTCCCTCCCTCGTCCGCAGGATGGTGCCCCCGCCAGGGTCTGGTGATGCATACTTTTTTCTGATGCCAAATGTAAAATGGGTTTTTCATTTCTTTGGTGCTGCGCCACGGCAACCGCCGCCTTGGCGCGGGACCCACCCCCGCCCCCACCTACGCCTGGCATGTACTCCCCGATGTTGATGGCGTGAAGGGCCGTGTTGAGGCTGGTCCGTGGCTACCTTGCCATGAGTCACCGGACAAACGAGGACAACAAACAATGCCTCCCCGGCGGGTAATCAAAGCCCGGTCTCTCGAGCAATTCCCGAGGATACTCACCACTGTACTACCGAGGATTGCTGGTAATGCCAGTTGCGGGACCAACCCTGCTTCTTGCTGTTTCAGGGTTCAAGAGGTAAGCACTACATTGAAGTAACGAGCGTGCATAGCTAGGTTACCTGTTCTTCATATGGAGCCTCCCAAACCTTCACGGCTTTGCGGCTAAAAATAGCTGTAGCGGAGTCCTACTGCACCACCAGCAGGTTTGCCTCACCCGTTGCGATGTTCTTCGGCACACGCTTCCCACCCCCACCCCTGTTCCTGTACCCCTGTCCGGGAAATCTATTGTGATCTATTGCGATATTGTGGCGGGCGTCTCCATTGTGAGTTTTGGTTCAAGTGGTCACAATTCGTGGGCCCCTGATGCGATATTCGTTCGAGGAAAATCTTGGGGATTGGCTCTCTGCCAAACGAGGTCACGCAGCCTGACGGTCCGTGCACGTCACCGGGGGTACGTGGGAAAAGGATAAGTGGCGACAGGCCAACAGGCGCAACCACCTTCAGACAGCAATCCACATGCCACCGCCCCCCTCCACACAAGATTCTGCACTGCCCATCCCCATTCCGATTGTATTGTGCAGCACTCGTGTGCATCAGACGATGTGACCGGTTGACGGGGAGCGGGCCCTTGCACTAAAGCCCGAAGGGCGCAGGTGCTTCTGGGCCTTCCTTTTCCCGGTGCTTTGTCTCTTTTTTTTTGTCTCTGGACCGACTCTTGCCCCTTCTCACGCGTCACGAAGCCATTTGCAGATCACGTTTGTGAGTAAACAGAGGGCCGTGGGCTCCGTGGGCTGGACGTGGGGGTTGGGAGCTGCAGGGCTATGCGCTTCATTGGGGCCGGCGCTGAGAGGCTTCGGGGGAGATCCCTTGGGCTTTGCATCTGATCTTCAGGTCATCACTGGATCTGCGAATTTCAGCCAAGCCTCTGCGGAGAAAAACGATGAGAATACGCTGGTGATCGAGGGGAACAAAAGAACCGCGGATTTGTATGTAGTGGAGTTCATGAGGGTGTTCCTGCATCATGAATGGTGTGCATCGCTGCGGGTTGCGACTGCGTGTCGTGGCCTGGGTCGGCGAGACCGGAGGTGGGCTGGAGGTGGTCAGTATATGGACAGGATGCAACCGGTTTGTAGACCAGCATGTGTTGCAAGTGTGCGCAGTGGTGGCATTGGGGCCTGGTAGGTACGATCTTCCTTCCGAAATGGCCCTTCCCCAAGTGCCTCCGCTGGCCCTGGGGATGCGAGGATTTGTGGGAGATGACACATGGGAACTGGGGCCCGCCCGTGGGTAGAGCAGCACGCCGCTGCCGCAGGGCGTCTGCTCGGACGACATGGGATTGATCTGCTGCTCTGTGCACCTTTCGTAGCATTTCATTCGCTGATATCGACGTCGTTCCGGGCGACAGTTCATAAACTGATTGTTTCAGGAAATGTTGTCTGGTTGGCTGACAGTAATGACCCGCAGAAACGTGCATCACAGCCTCTGGTCGATATGTGTCCGATTCAATGCCTTTCCGACATTTCAGGACCCAACCTTCTCGCATGATAGACCAATAGCACCTCCCTCAGCACTGGGTCCGTCCAAAGCACAACATAGTTGAATGGTTTCAGATTAGCATTTCTCAGATTATGTTGTCTCTCCTCATCCTCAAGAGCTGAACATACTCTCCCGGCCTCAGGGTCTTGCTTGTTGGTACCCACAGAACCGAAGGCCAGAGATGGTTCGTGTACAAAAGTGGGATGCTAAAGTCTCGGACCAGAATATCACAGAATTGGACCATCACGCATGATGCAGACCCACCATGCATGATGCAGACCCACCATGCATGATGCAGACCCACCATGCATGATGCAGACGCGGGACAGAAATGGCGTCCGATGAGAAAAATAATACAGGGGGGGGGGAATTTCGCGATGGGAATATTTCGCTGTGGGAAATTTCGTATTTCAAATGTGTGCAAAATTTCCCGCTCAATTTTCAGGCCTGTGCGAAATAAACCCGGCGCGAAATTTTCTCGTGCGAAAAATTCCCGGTGCAAAATTCCCCCCCCCCCCCCTGTATGTTACAGCCCCATGATTGAAATGACTCAAAGGCATTTAGGCGCTTTACGGCGCACGTTTTGTTTGGTGCGCCAAAAAAAAAACGAGCCCTGCCGCCAAACGTGTAGCCGCAGATCCAGCAACATCCTCTGGAACGTGCTACACCAAGGGTTAGCAATGGATGTGAGTCTGAACCTCCTTCCACCATCATTGACTGGGGTGGGGCGTCGCGTTTCTCAGCTTTCAGACGCTGGTGTCCCGAGATGCTGGTGCCCTAAGCGCCCTTTTTGTCTCAGGCGGTGCCGAATGGATGCGGCCTACAAGAAAAAGAACGGCCCCTATTTGTACTTCGAGCAGTGCAGCGACCGGAGGGAGCTGCTCAAATTCGAGGGCCAACAGCAGCCGAAGTACGGCCGAAGGCTGACGCATGATGAAGTGCTTGCGCTGCAGCCCGTGTCCGCAGAGCTGTGCGAGGACGACGCGTGGACGTGCCAGTGGTTCGCGGAGGGGTCGGTGCAGTCCCTGACCCGCCGCCTGTTCTGCGGTCAGCGTCTCGATTGAGGGCTCGCCAGCGCAGGATCACGCCGCGCATTGCGCCACCGCGCGCGGTGTCCAGTGCCGCGGTGGATGCGACGAAGGCTCCGTCCCGTTCTGAGGAGTCGCCGGACACATGTGCCGCGGGGGCAGCGCGGGCCGGTCGAGGGGCCATTGTGTGACGGCCGCGAATGCCGGAGTCCCTCGCGCGACCTGCCGCAGGCTTTCGGCGGCAGGACATCGGCTACAGGACCACTACGGCACCGTCGCGGATGTCTCTTCCAGTCCCAAGGTGGCCTCGAAGGCCCGACGGCGGTTGATGGTTAACCGCCGGTATTTGGCGGTCAATTGGCGGTTGGTGGTGGTTCGCCGCTGGCAGTTGGGCAGTGCCACATGCGACTGGACAGAACAGTTTTCTGGTTTGGAAGTTCTGGACGTCGATCGGGGTTTGGGGACTTGGACTTGGGGGGCCACCCTCTCGCTTGGGACGCGTCAGCCCGTCGTAGGTGCTGCCCCCTTGTGCCAGTGGTCTGCCCGTTCCGGTGGTGAGAAGGGGGGGAAGGATGTGCTTTGAGTTGGCAGGAGGGCGCAGTACGGCGATGGCACCGGCACCCGTCGTGCCCAGGGCACTGGCACAACGGGAGCCCCCCCCCCCCCCGATGGCTGGGAGCCACAGTGGAAACAAGGTGCTTGCACAAGGTTTGGGGGGCGGGGGGGCTTAGGGGGCCCAACAGCCCCCTAAGCCATGTTCAGGGGCATGATGTATGGCATCACGAAAATACAGCCCTGATCCACATCCACATGATCCCTCGGACCCCCAGACAATGTCGTCATCGCTTCCAAAGCCTTCCCACCCGACCACATGGACTTTGACGGCACGTTGCGGGTGCGAAGGGAACGCTGAATCACCCGATACCCAGCGCACTGGTCATGACTGCATCCACTTCCATAGCCTTCAAGGACACGCAGCCCCAGCGCTCATGTGCGCTGTTCCATGTTGAAAGAGCCATCGTGCAAGGAACTGGGTTGGAATAAGACCATCAAGGCCCTCAATAGTCGTGCCAGGGAATGGGAATGGGAATGGGAGAAAAGGCGTGGAGCCGGGAAAAGGTCGTGGGAACCGGGCTGTCTGTGCTTTACCCCCATGGGTATCCATTCATTTGGCAATCTAATGGAAGTTGTAAAGCCTCACCTATTTCAACTGAACGACGTGGTTTCAAGTAGCTTCAAGCAACTATCCGAATGGGTCAACTCGTTCCATGAATGATACAACTGCAGCATTTCAGTGCCATCCGAAATATTCTGTGGTATTTTCATGCCCCTATTAGTTCGGAGATATGTCCAGGAAAATGGAACAGGAACGCTTTGTTTTTGAAATCAATGTGGTATGTAGGTATGTAAGGGATCTCCTGCTTGTTTTTCCTGAACCTGGTAGTTCCTAGTGAGTAGCCAAATATGTGACATCACAAAATGGTAGGCAAAACCTGGTCATGTTTCATGGTTGAATCTAATCCATGGGGACAACCACCCTTCGCCTCCCATTTATGGCACCTCCCCCTCCCTGGCCTTTGGCCACATTTAGTTGTCACGGTCAGCGGTGCTTGAGCTTGAAAGGACCATTGGCACCAAAGCCGCCAGAGGTACAATTTTGTCCATGGTGGCCTACCACAAGAAAGTCAAGAACGCATCCATGTCCACATGTCGCTTGCATCAGGCTTGTGTACGTGCACAATGCCAGGGCATTTCTCTTCCCTAATTTGGGGACCCCAATATGGCAGGGGTGATGCACCCCACCAAGGGGCATTGGCCAATGTCTACTAAGCAGGGAGAAAGGTTCATGTGTAAAATCAAGGGACCCTCCCCCCCCCTGCCCGCCCGCCCCTGGTCCAGGAAACGTCAAAGTCCAGGAAAAGGTCATATCTAGCAGTCGAGTTGCAAATTCCCTTGGACGTTTGCGGTCGTGCTGCTGTTGTGTTGTATTCTGGTTTGCGAATATTCGTGTCAGCAGGAATGATGTTCAGAAGATCACAGCACCTGTCTGCTTTCAATGCATGTGGGGTCGTTATGCATTCTGCAATGCACGCAGCAGTGCCTACTGAACAGAATTGCCAGTCGTATCCAGACAAGACAGCTGCACATGACCACAGCGCCAGAATGGGTCATCGATGTTTCATGGGTTTTTGGTGTCATGTCGTCAGGTGTCGGGCAGAATTGGTTCTCGACAACGGCCATTGGCTGCCTGTCATGTGCAAGGCTGGTCACAATGCATCCCCTTGCAGGGGTTGTTGTACAACCTGGAGGAGTTGTGCCAGAGTTTTGCATGGGGTTGCTTTGAGTGGTGAATATGCAACATTTTTTCTTCACTGTCATGGCACTCTTTTGTCACCCTGTTTTCCTGTTTTACCCCTTTGTGCCAGGGGGCACATTTGGAAGCACCAAAAACAGTTACCCAATTGCCGTTGGTTGCTGCCTGAATGCAATGGATTTTGTAGTCGTCTGAATTCTGTGTTTTTGGGTCTGAATCAGGGAGCACCCTGGCTGTTGTAGGGGTTTATTAGTATGGTTGCCTCCAGAATTGTCTAGGGAACCTGATTCTGTCAGTTTGTTTTTACCAAGGGCAGAACACTCCTTTGGGAAGGAATCCCTGCTTGAGAGGGTTCTGGGTTCCAGTTGGTGGTTACCTGCTGCCCACGAACACCGAAAAAAAGGAAAAACACCTCGAAGAGAGGTTGTTAGATCAAGCTTAGGCCCGGGCGTTGTATACCCCCCCTGCTTGGGGGTCATTCGCGTAGCATACCCCAAGGCATGATATTTGATATCCAACCCTTTGTAAAATCATTATTTTGCCCAATAAGACAATCCCCCAATGGAGTTTTTGATTCTGAAGCCTCTATCCCCTGAAACTGGATATCACCTTTGGGGGGGGGGGGGGTTTGTGCTCAGTAGGTTTCAAGCAGCGGGAAAAACGGATTCCATGACATCAAACAGCGTTCAAACAGTAATGTGTTGACTGTAGATTTGTATGTCGGCGGTTTGAATCCCGGCCCACCGACTTTTGTCGGTGGTGCCGCCATCATGGGCAGCCGACTGGGAATCAAACCACCGACCTAAAAGTCTACGGTCGTTTGTATTACTATTCGACTGCTACTTGTTCTGGTAGCATTTGTCCTCCCCACTGCTTGAAGCCGAGTTTGCCACTGAAAAAAAACCCAAATCGTGTGTTCTTGTCTGCCTGCCTATTTGCCTGAATGACTGTCTGACTGACTGCTGGCCTGACTAACTGACTGATTGGCTGACTGTCAGCCTCTCTTCGAGGTGCACTGCTAAAGGCAACAAAATTTAGACGTTTATGACGTGTAGCACAATCCAGTCCTACAAGTATGCCAGGCAGATCATTGTACCCAGATCTTAATACGAAATAGCCATGGGCCGTTGCTACACATTACAAAGCCACAAAAAGGCTAAAAGAGGGTTAGAGGCAATACAGGAAAAAGTTGAAGACAAACCAAGGGTAACCCGCACCAGGTTATCAAGACACCCACCGGGTTACCCAAGACGAGACACATGGTGCATGATCACCCTCAAATGCCATTCACATTTCCGTTGTATTTTGGTATGGTGTGGGACCCAAGCGAAAAATGTTGTTTGAAGTAGTTTGTGGTCAATGGGCTTTGCCAGTGAGAATATTTTCAGGCTAGCGGGCATGGGCTAAACATTTTGGGAAATTTTTTTTTGCAAACTCTTTATGCCGCCTCTGGGATGGGTTTGGGTGATCATTTGGTGACAATACGGGTAGCATATTTACTAACAAAGTATGCAACAAGCATCGGAACAAGCGGAGGGGGGCTCCACGAGATGGGGAAGGGTAGTGTGCGGGCTGCGATCGCCTCTGAAAGGTATCTGTCGGACGTGGAAGTCAAATTGCACAATATGCACATACATGATCAAGTATTTATAACAAACAACGATGAGCATGTTGAGGAAATTGCAATGAAGCAATGATACATATGTTGTGGAGGGTGTAGAAAAGTAGGATTAAATGAATCCTTCGTCTTTCGTGCTTGGTCTGGCTTTTCCTTTGCAGGTGCGAAGCACCATCAAAAGAAAAGCCTTATTACGTTTTTAGCCGTTTTCGGGTCACCTTTCTATGTCGGAAGTGGAGCCAGGCGGTGACAAACAAGAGCAAAAACACTCCTCTGCCCTGTGTTTAAGCTAGCAGCGCAAAGACAGGGAGGGTGCATTTGGCAAGATTAGCGACACAGGTTGCAAATAGCATAAAATTGACATATTCATAACTCGGGCCTATTGTATCGGATTTTGACGAAATGAATGGCAAATTCGGTCAACTTGGGGGTGCTCTTTTCATTTTTGAGCTTGTGAAGGCGGCCGTATGCGCTGAAAACTGTCAAATCGAAAAGCGGTACCAAAACAAAATGACAGCGGTTTTTCAACTATACAGCAAGAGGAAGCTTTTAGAATTTTTTATAAAAATGGTCTTAGATCGAAAATTCGTGCACTGTAGCCCGATTTCACTT
This sequence comes from Eutreptiella sp. 'Long Island Sound 2002', assembly GCA_964036045.1. NCBI lineage: Eukaryota > Euglenozoa > Euglenophyceae > Eutreptiales > Eutreptiaceae > Eutreptiella > Eutreptiella sp. 'Long Island Sound 2002'. The sequence continues at coordinate 23,158,168 of OZ038397.1, read as the reverse complement.
TGAACAGTCAAAATGAAAGATCGCAAATGCCGGCGACTGCGAAATGCACGCGTGCACAGCAAATAAATAATATGGCAAATAGATTTATTGGCATTTGGGGCCTGTGGCTTATATATAGTGTTGCTCGGCACCTCAACTTTGCTGGTGCACCTTTAAATCGCATCCCTAGGTTATATGGAATTAGTGGATGCTGGTAAAGAAGTTAAAACCTTGTAAAGGTCCTAACTTTGCAAAACAGCCATGATTGATCAAAACAAATATGACAGTGCGAATCATGCGGTCATTTAGAGGGGCTGCATCGTAGACTTTTGAAGTATGTTTCGTTTCAGCGCGCGAGTCGTATACAATGGCATAAGGACTGCTTTCAGAGGGGGGCGGGGCCCCATTCCCCGGCCCCCCAATTAAAAGCCCCCCATGGGGGGGGAGGTGAACAAGCGGAGGGGGGCTCCACGAGATGGGGAAGGGCAGTGTGCGGGCTGTGATCGCCTCCGAAGGGTATCTGTCGGACGACGAATTCAGATTGCACGATATGCACGCGCATGATCACGTATTTATAACAAAGAAAGATGAGCATGTTGAGGAAATTTCAATGAAGCAATGATACATGATATGTTGCGGAGGGTGTGGAAAAGTAAGGTTAAATGAATCCTTCGTCTTTCGTGCTTGAGGTGGCTTTTCCTTTGCTGGTGCGAGGCACCATCAAAAGAAAAGCCTTTTTACGTTTTTAGCCATTTTCGGGTCACTTTTCTACGTCGGAAATGGAGCCGGGCGGTGACAAACAAACGCAAAAACACTCCTTTGCCTTGTGTTTAAGCTAGCAGCGCAAGGACAGGGAGGGTGCATTGGGCAAGATTAGCGATACAGGGTGCAAATAGCATACAATTGACATATTCATAACTCGGGCCTATTGTATCGGATTTTGACGAAATCAGGGGCAATTTTGGTCCATTTGGGGGTGTTCTTTCCATTTTTGAGCTTAAAAAGGGGGCTGAGGGCGCTGAAAACCGTCAAATCGAAAAGCGGTGCTAAAACAGAACGACAGCGGTTTCTCGATTGAACATCAACAGGAGGCTTTTAGAATCATTTATAATTCTGGTCTTAGATCGAAATTTAGTGCATTGTAGCCCGATTTCACTTTGGACAGTCAAAATGAAACATCGCAAATGCCGGCGACTGCAAAATGCACGCATGCACAACAAAAAAATAATATGGCAAATGGATTTCTTGGGATTTGGGGCCTGTGGCTCATATATAGTGTTGTTCGGCACCTCAACTTTGCTGGTGCACCTTTAAATCTCATCCCTAGCTTATATGGAATTAGTGGATGCTGGTAAAGAAGTTAAAACCTTGTAAAGGTCATAACTTTGCAAAACAGCCATGATTGATCAAAACAAATATGACAGTGCGAATCAGCTCTCTGAGGCGGTCATTTAGAGGGGCTGCATCGTAGACTTTTGAGGTATGTTTCGTTTCGGCGCGCGAGTCGTATATAATGGCATAAGGACTGCTTTTAGAGGGGGGCGGGGCCCCATTCCCCGGCTCCCCAATTAAAAGCCCCCCATGGGGGGGGGAGGTGAACAAGGGGATGAAGGCGGTGGTCTAGAGGGTGGGCAATCTGCATGGGGGGGGTTGTTTTTGGAGGTGATACATACCACGGACAGCCCTTTGTTTCCTTGTACGTTTGGGGGAAATATTTTCACAGCAATGTTCGGGATATGTTGTTGAGCCTAACATTAGGGCCAAAGATGGTGAGAGCAATGTAGGGGCCACCTTGTGGCAAGTGATGGCTGTATGGCAAACAATTAGGTGCCATAAATGTTGAAACCTTTGCGTAGCAAAATACTTGTGGCGCGCTTCCCACTCGATGCCCCTTTGGGTAGGCGCCCGAGGGGGGGGGGGGGTGCCTTTGCCTTTTGCCCGAAAAACAACGGTTGTTTGGTGCCGCAAAACAACACAAATTGCCCGGCAAACATGTTGACCCTCATTGTTTGCCCATTTAAAAATGTTGGCAATACATGTGCATGCATGTTGTTCACCGCATACCTGCACCAAAAGGCCAATGGGATAATTATTCCATTGAGAATCAACAAATTGGAAAATTGGCACACTCTTTCTCTTCCGACCAACGCTGCCCCACAACTTGTGCACCTTGCCGTTCAGCCGAACCCTTACCACCACGTACCACACTTGACAACAAACAGCATGGCTTTTATCCACCTGTGGTAGCTACCGCACCCACCCCCCTCAAAGCATGCATGTCCCCCCCCCCCCCCCCCCCAGTCACGCAATTTCCTGAGGTAAGTGAATGGATATCTGAGTGGATGCGATGAGTGAGTGGATACTTGAGTGGATGCGATGGTGCCATGCACCATCGCATCCACCCCCCCTCTCTTTTTGTGCTCCCCCTCCCGGCGAAGGCGGGGGGGGGTGGGGGATTGGTGGACTAGTTAGTTTTCCCTTAGCTGGGGCAAAAGTTGCCGGAACGTGAAGTACAACTAAACATGCCATAAAAAGATGGTCAAAATGGCTAAAAATCTTCATGAGGTTATGCAAAGCAAAACCAGCAATGTGCACGCCACTACTAAGCTTGGGGGTGCAAAACCAGTTTCTTCACCAACTGCCCGATGGGAACCAAAATCATGCACTTGATTTGTTTTACAGCGTTGTTTGTAGAAACAATGTTTCTGTGACACTGCACTTGCCACCAACGTATTTGATCATTTCGCCCCTTTCACTTATTCCCTGCCATCCAATGTTGTTGTTTCTAAATGCAAATGTACAAAGCTCCCCCTGTCACCAAATTTTACTGCTTTCTCTCATGAACATTGACAAAAAGCCTTTTGTTTCGAACAAAAACCATCTCTGCTTTCAGTGGAGCAAAAACAAAACACATCACACAACACACAAATGACACACAGATGGCAAAAGGCAGACACACAAATGACACACAGATGGCAAAATGGCAGACACACAAATGACACACAGATGGCAAAATGGCAGACACAAATGACACAGACACATCAGAACGATCGCACTAGACAAACACCTATGCACTCGTAACTCACCCACAGTCACATTCGTAGCACAAACACACTCGAACTGACTCACAGGCACATTCCTAACACAAGCACGCTCGTGTCTCACCCAGAGGCAAATTGGTAACACAACCACACTCGTAACTCACCCACAGGAACATTCGTAGCACCAACACACTCGTCACTCACCCACAGGCACATTCGTAGCACCAATACACTCGTAACTCGCCCACAGGCACAATCGTAACACAAGCACACTCGTAACTCACCCACAGGCACATTCGTAACACAAGCACGCTCGTAACTCACCCAGAGGCACATTGGTAACACAAGCACGCTCGTAACTCACCCACAGGCACCATCGTAACACAAACACACTCGTAACTCACCCACAGGCACATTCGTAACACAAGCACACGCGTAACTCACCCACAGGCACACTCGTAACACAAGCACGCTCGTAACTCACCCACAGGCACCATCGTAACACAAACACACTCGGAACTCACCCACAAGCACATTCGTGACACAAGCACACGCGTAACTCACCCACAGGCACACTCGTAACGCCCACACACTCGTAACTCACCCACAGGCACATTCGTGACACAAGCACACGCGTAACTCACCTACAGGCACATTCGTAACACAAGCACACTCGTAACTCACCCACAGGCACAATCGTAACGCCCACACACTCGTAACTCACCCACAGGCACAATCGTGGCACCCACACACTCGTAACTCACCCAAAGGCAGATTCGTAACACCATCACACTCGTAACTCACCCACAAGCACAATCGTGGCACCCACACACTCGTAACTCACCCACAGGCAGATTCGTAACACCATCACACTCGTAACTCACCCACCAGCACAGCCGCAACACAAGCACACTCGTAACTCACCTACAAGCACATTCGTAACACACACACACACAAACACACACACACACTCTCGTAACTCACCCTGAACCGGAACTCAATCTCCAACCTGAAACCTCAAACCTGAACCAGACACAGCATCACACACCCAGCGCGCGGCAAACACACTAACACTTTGCGCGGCGCGCTGACATACACACAGTGCCCTGACACACAGATCACACACACAGCGCGCTGACATACGAATGACACACAAACACCGCGCCAACACACCAAAGACACACACCCAGCGCCAAATGAACTCCGGGCATCACACCAGTAGCCGTCGGCAGTGGTCAACAACGGTTGCGGCTCGTCTGCGACCTTCATGTCAGCGGCTGGAGTGGGCACGGCAAAGAGCAAACAGCCAACACGAAACGAAACACGAAGAGCAAAGCCACGACCGCAATGAAAACCACCAAATTTTTCTTTTTGACCGCAAATGACAATCACTCACCTTTTATTTTTGCCAACCAGGATTTATTGAAGTGCTGCGAGTTTGCGCCGCCGCCAAGAGCGCTGTCGCCAGTGCTAGAAATTAATTAACCCTATGATTCGATTTTTTACGATTTCAGCCCTGAGATTCATACATTACATCAGTCTGCATATTAACTTTGGTTGCGCACCCTTAAATCCGATCCCTACACATACAGGAATTCTTGGATCCTTGCTTACAAACTACCAACTTCAAGGGCTCCTAACTATTTAAAACGAACATAGATGACAAAAACGAAGTAGCACGCTACGATCGCCACGTCGAGGCGGTCATTTTGAGGGGTAAGTGTGTAGGGGTGATAGAACCGAAATTTTGACGATAGGGGGTTCCCTATTATAGGGGGTTGGAGGTGGCCTGTGACTTGTGCGGAGGGGGCCCCTCCCCCTCTCCGCGCACGTGGCAAGGCGGGCCGGGGGGCCCAGATTGAACAAGATGTGCAAAGGTATGTGGCAATACCCATCTGGTGTTCCATATGGCGGTATTTTGCCACATCCAAATGCAGCTTGTATTCCGCATCCAAATGCAACGCTATGCAATGATCGTTCGTGATGGCACATCACAAAAATGATATTGTTGACAAGGGTGGCGACCATCATCGTGGAGAGGAAAAGTACGCGATGCAATCTCACATCGCTGGTTGCATGTTTGTGAATTGTTGGGCACAATATAGGTTTTGGTTGCAAAAGATTTTTGAGACGTTACTTTTTTAAACAAATGTCACCTTTTTGGTTTTTAAGCAAGTTTTTTTCCAAAGTCTTACCAAGAAGCTTTAGAAAATTTGATGCTTTTTTTTAAAACATAAAAGGGTTCATTTTCAAAGGCCCCACATCGTTAGTTCGCAAATTATTGTTTGTTTTGTGTCACAAGCTGGCCCATTTACAAAGGCAATACGCCGGAAAGTTTGCCATAATTGAGTTGGTTTGAGCTCCATTAGATTGTGATTTTGATGTTGCGCATGGTTCTGCTTACGGGAACCTAAGGATGCAGTATAAGTTTACAAATTGGTAATTGATTCATCTTGCAACGATAAAGTCTGGAGTTGTGCTAGCGCAAGGTTCTTGGAGATAAATTTTGATGCGGCTACGGCTGCCGGTGCCTCGCGTTGCTCCCCATTGGTGCTCTGAAAGAACTAACACAAGTGTGGGTCTTTAACAGGAGACACATCCATGTAAGAAGGAAACAATCAATGATGTCCTGAGCATAGTCCACGGATTCAAGTCTGTTACGGTGTGATCTTAATCAAACTAATCGCAATGATTATCAAAGAATTCTATCAAGCTCACAAAACTGTTCAACTTCTTGGTGTCATTGCCCTAGACACGCCCTAATCAGTCACCCATTGATTCGTTGCCACATGATGCAGCGTCAATGTCTTTATGAAGCCCTACCAAGTCTATTTCTCTATGGCGGCGGGTTGTGGTGGTCAAGACATTAAGGATCTATACGGCATTAACCTTCGCTCAACCCTCCGACCGTCGTATACCACCCATGCTTCAAGCCCCCCGTGGCTGTCACAGCAATCACCCCCGCCGGTTCACTCCGGCGAAATCTGGCACTCCCCACCAGGGGTTGCTCAAACTTATTAGGTGGACCACGGCAGGTCGGCCCAACTGCTAACACAACTGATCACAGCGGTGCCGGGCTCCCAGCCGGCCACGGGCGGGAACCATGCCCAACACCGCTGCGGGCTTTTGCGCGGGTGCTTGTGCTTGACTAGCACCCTGGCAGCTGTTAGAGCAGCGTAGCGCGGCAAGGCAGAGGAACACCGAGTCAACCCGAAGACGGCCAAGCCCGGCAGCTCTTTCTCAGAGTGTAGTACCGCTTTTTGCATGGACAGTCCTCTATAGCTGCTGGTGCCACACCCAGTGCCGCGGCCATGTCTAGTCCCGCTGCTACCTTGCAGCAGTACATTGGGTGCTTTGGATACAACAACGTTTTTTGTTTTTTTATGTGCCTGGAAGCCTACGTTGCGCGTGTGTGATTCCCCTGTGTGGTATACAATCCATTTGTGGTTTCTTGACGGAGCCTAGGACAATCACCCGTTAATTCTTCACCGCATGATACACTGTCGATCTTCTCTTGAAAGTTTGCTAAGGTAATGTCTTGACCCCACCGGTTCCGTTTTTCTATGGCGGTAGGTTGTGGTGGTCAAGACATTAACGATCCTCTCCACCAAAAGGCCAAAATGTGAGGCACATGGAGACAAGTGCAAAGCACTCCACGGGTGCATAGCTCATGGCTGATGCATTTCTCACCTTTATCACATTTTGGTAGACCATCAACTTTAGCCAACACAACTTCACCCTTGCATCGAATTGGTTGCTTTGCACCTAAAAGGCTAGCAAGCGGGCTCCTTGATCTCATACGCAAAAAAGTGTTAAGCCCCTAACTAGCTGCATCTAGGTGCAATAGCGTTGGACTTCGGCTTCACTTCAATCGGCCCGCACCAACAGTAGATGAGATAATCTATACTTATTAAAAGTCAGAGGAGCACCCAGCCATGGGTATGATTTGACCATGCAGCTATTGAACAAAAATAGGATACTTGAGTAAGAAAAAGTCACTGCCATGTCTTTCTTGGAGGGCTTGATCCAGGCTAAGCCCCCCTTAAAACCCTTTGTTGATGCTGAGACAAACTTAAGTGTTTTTATCTCTCTTTTGTGGCCTAAAGTACACTTTCTCAAGGTAACTAGGGTTGTGACCCTAGCCCCCCCCATGAAGTTCACCCCTACCACTCAACTGAGCGGAGGTACCTTCCTTCATGGAGGTCATACCAAAATAAATCAGGCATTCCATGCTTGTGGGCCTTGGAGGTTAAGCCTAAGTGGTCTCCCACCCCAAGACCCCTATACTCAATTGATTCTACCACTTATTGTGGTCCTACTTTGTAACTGTTTCTGAATTCAGTTGCTTGGCCAAGTCATTTTCTGTGTGGTCCTGACATCTATGCCCCTCAGTCCTAACCAGCACCATTTCACCCAAAAGAGTGCACATGAAGTGCCTATTGCAACCTCTGAGGCTAGAGTGTGACCAATTTTCATATAAAACCTTTTGCATTATTCATTTGTGATTGAATCTATGTTCATATACCTGCTTTGTCTTTCTGCAGCCCTTCTGTGTTACACTGGATTCCAAAACCAATCATTGATTTCATTGATTCGATCCATATTCAGTCCTTGCTCTACTTGCTGCTTTGGTTTGGGGTTTTCCACTACAAAACCAACTTGCAGGAATACATCAAAAGACCTAGGGCATAATTCAAGGACATCTTTCCGGTAGCAGAGACAGTCCCTTGAGACCTTTTGAACCGACCCTGAGAAGTGCAGAACAAAAGCTCAACAACAAGTCCATAATGTCCACACCAAGTGTAAGGACCTGGCCTATCGAAACTGTCCAAGTACAAATGGGCAGTGTGGTCCACCCAATGAGTGAACCACCACACCGAGCACCACATCACCTCGGTGGCGCATCTGGGTCCCAAGGAGATCCAGAATGCAGAAGGGCGGAGAAGAATAAAGGCCTTACCACCGAGGACTTAGCAGCACACGGTGGAGACAGCTTCAGTCACCTCCACAGACGTTTGGCTGCTTCAGTATCACGATCCAATTGCCCAGCTTCATCCTCAACTGCCATTGAAGGACGTGAGGAATATGAGAAGCTGAAGATGAAGATGGATGAGTACATCATGCACGATGAGTACTACAAATCCATCCGTGGGGAAGATGGAGAGGAACCAATGGCTGTACATGGGTCCAGACCACGTACGGATCTAGGGTCCTACTCACACTCAGGCCCTCCGTCTACTGCATCCTTGCCAAGACGACTACGACCTGAGTACCCAACCCCAAGGGCTCCCGAAGTGGGCCCAACTCGAGTCGAAGAACATCATCCAAGGCCAACCTACGGTGCCCTGGATCAAACGGCCGAGCTGCTGGCCAAATTCCTGTCTGGATCAGAAGATCCAGATGTGACGGCCTTATCAGAGGCCATTAAGGCTAAACTGGGTATTGCAGAACCCTTACCCAAGCCTGAGTTCCTCTCTCTCTCTCCAGGGCTGAGTACCCTGGCCGAAGATCTCAAGAGATCGAGGGTCTCAAGGCTGTTGCCTAAGGTTACCTGCCCCAGCCCCTTTCACCCCCGTGCCAGGACTGTGCCTATGGCGGACCTACAGGACGTGCCTGTCACAGAGAGTGAGAGAAGAGGGCTGTCAGCCCTGGCCCCACTTGCCGGCGTGTCGCCTTCAGGCCTAACTCCGGGGGGTGGGAAGATGGGCAGACCGATTGCCCACGCGAACATCCAGCTGGAACTGCCGGAGTTCGACCCTAAAAACCTGCCTGAATGGGCAGAAGAATTTGCGGAGTTCCTTTTGTTGACTGGCCAATCCCATGTGGATGTGGCCACCAAATGTTCACTGCTAAAACGCTCATGCAAAAAGAAATTTTTGCAAAAACAGGTCAAACAGATTGTGAAAACCTGTTCTACTTGGGCGGAGCTACTCCTCAGGTTAGAGAAAACATTCCCAGTCTATGAGACTGACCTCAGCGTACGCACACAAATCGAGGAGCTACCTATGCTCCCGGAGTTTCCATCCGCTGCGCGAATTTCTGAGTATGTGTGCGACATGGAGTACTTATTTTCGAGGATGAATGTGGGCTCCTACGGAGCCACTGAGCCCCACCTGTGGCTCATGAGTAAGATCCCCCAGCGTACGTGGGATGATTGCCGCTCAACCTCTGAGAGGAAGAGCAGGACCCACTCGTATGATACTCTGGTGGATCTCTTGATTGAGCTAGCTCTTGAGAGAGAGAACGACTCCCACATGGAGAAGTTCCTCAAGAAACATTTGGGACGAGGTGGTACCCCTACCCCTGAACGTGGCGAAGGGAAGGGGCATAAAAATCCCACTAACACCAACCAGGGAGGCGGTAAAGGGAGGGGCAACCTACGTGCCATGAACGAGGTCCCAACTGATGCAGGCACCCCCCCCCCTGTTTTACTGCCGACCTGTCAATGACAAGGGGGGACCTTGTCATGCCTCTGACTGCGATCTTCGCAGTGGCTGTATGCTGCAGATGAAACGTCAGCAGCATACTAAAGATGGGAAAACTGTGACCCATCAGGACCACTTCAGGTGTACCATCACCTGTGGTTACTGTGGCAAGCGTCGTCACTATGAGGACGAATGCCACATCAAGAAACGCGAGAGTGACAAACTCAAGCGTCAGGAGGCGGAGCGCCAGAAGAACCCGACGCCCGCCAGAAATCCCCCGAATGGGGATAAAGGTAAAGGAGGTGGCAAGGGGGGTGGTAAGACTGGACCCCCTAACCCCCAGAGGCGCTCATCAGCGCCTGTTGCTACGCCTACTCCTGCTGCCACACCCGCTCCTGCCGCAGGTGTCCCCCAGAAGCGACCCCAAGGGGATAACGCTACTCCTGAGGGAAATAATTCTAAGAAGAGGCGCTTGGCCTGGATGGCCAAGTCCTTCATGGCTGCAGGAGTGGATGTGAAATTCCCTGATGAGGAATAGGGGGGCGGCTCCGAAGAGGAGGACTTGGTTTTCTGGATCCTCGTGAAAATCGGGGATCAGGTTTTTCGAGCAGTGCTTGATACCGGTGCAACACTTTCCATAGTGGCCCGGCGCCTGCTTAAAACTTTCAGGAAGACTAAGACTGTGGCCATAAGAGTAGGGGATGGGCGTACCATCCATTCCTTGGGGGGGGTCGATGTGACCATCTGTCTGGGCGACGAAACCGTGACTCAACACTGCAGAGTGTTGGACACTGACGCCTTTGACATTGTCATTGGCACTGACTTTCTAAGAAGAAACCCCCAGGTTAAAATGCTGTCCCTACAGCGTCCTTACTCTTTGCACTGCGACTTTGGCAGTGGGCTATTCTCCGTTCCTTTGGAGCTGTCAGGACGAAAAGAGTCTGGGCTGCGCTACGCAGCCAAGACGAACTATCGTACTGAAAATTACCAACTGGCCCGTCATGTTCTCGAAAATGGACTGGCGGCCCTTCAGGTAAACCTGGATGAGATCCAGGTGGAATTGTTTGCGAGCCAACAACAGCACATCATGCAGTTGTACTGCTCGAAACAAACGAACAATGCTTTCCGTTTCTTCTGGAAAGCAATGGGCCTAGCGTATGCTAACCCTCCCTTCTCCCTGCTCGCGAAGGTCCTGACCAAGATCGCTTATGAGGGAGGAAGGGTTGTTATGTGCACCCCTGACTGGGGTTGCTCTGGTGAACATGCCTACTGGCGCCGTATGCTTGACCGAATGACCGTGGGAAAAGTGCAACTCCCCGACGGCCCCATCTATGTGCCTGAGGACTCAGACACAGCTATGCAGGTCCCTGAGTGGGCCAGTTTCCTGTCCATCATCGATGGATCTCTCAATCCTGTACCCCTGTGTGACCTGGACCAGGTGCTACTAAAAGAGGTCATGGCCGAAAATCGTGGCCTGACCCTTTATGATCTCAAAAATCGATCTCCTGAGCACCTATCTGCCACACTTACAGGGTGTGAGTCTCCTGATGACTATCTGGAACCTGCAGCTGTAAAAGAGGATGCTGACGACCAACTGTCTGAGATCGCCAGCACTATTCCCTCTGTTGATCCCAGCTGTGTTGACCTAAAACATAGTGCTTTCCTGGCCCAGCTGTTGCTAGAGGAGGTAGATCTAGAGTCAACCTCTGAACCCGCTTCCTCTGTTGGGAAACCAGTGCTACACATGCAGCCTGTGCACACAGGTGAACCCGTGGCCCGGAGTACCGATGCTCTGGCACGGCCTGCTGCTAATAACATGCCCTTGTCTGAGCATGACACGCAAGAACTCCGACGGCTGTTGTACCTGAAGGCCGAAGGTATTGAGCGCCAAGAGCGGCTGCAATACCTCAGACAGACCTGGAAATACTCCATCTGGTCTGAGGAGGACGATGAGTCCTATACGCTGCCTGATCCTGAGATACCTCTAGTGTACTCTCTACACTATGGGCAGCAATGTCCCCCTGAGTGGGACGATGGTACTGTACCTGCCGAAACTGCTGATCGGCATAAAAAGAAAGAACATGGAAAAAGCAACCTCCATGCTGAGGAGGATTTCCTTCAGAAAGTCGAGAGTCTTAACCTTGACCCCCGCCTGAAGAAACTGCTGATAACCTATGAGGAGGTGTTCGGCGCCTTGCCGCCTCCCCTATCTTGCAAAAAACTGGTCCAGATGGACCTGAAATTGAAACCAGAATTTGAAAAGACGCGAGTGAGGCGTCGTCCCTATCCCGCTCCACAGGAACAGGTTGAAGAAATCGAGCGCCAGATCCAAGAATGCATTGATGCTGGCCTCGTTGAAGAGTACAAACATGGGGACTATCCCCATCACTGCAGCCCCTGTTTCCTTGTTGCTAAACCAGGGTCGACTGCTCTACGTCTTGTTGTAGACTATGGTGAGGTCAACAAGAAAACCCAGAACCACTCAGGGAGTATTCCTAACATGGAAAACACCCTGGAGCGTATTGCCAAATGTAGGTATAAGACCAAAATGGACAAACGCTCTGGTTTCTGGCAGGTTGACCTAACCGCCGCAGCTCAGGAGCTGCTTGCCTTTATAACCCCTAAGGGTCGTGTCTTCAAGTGGAAGGTTATGCCTTTCGGGGTGGCTAACGCCCCAGCCCTCTTCCAGGAGCTTATGAACAAAATTTTGTACATACTGAGGCGCAGGCCTCTAGTACAAGAGTTGATTTCTCGGGGTGCAGAAATGGAGGCTCACATCGACGACGTGAGTTTGGGTACTAATACCAAAGAGGACCATGTCCTTCTCCTACGTGAATTCTTCACTGTTTGTCAAGAAAACCATCTCCGAATCAAACTCGAAAAATGTGAGTTCATGAAAGAGGAGATGGAGTATTTGGGTTTCGACGTGGGGTATGGCTGGTGGAAACCAGCCGCGTCTAAGATGCAGCCCCTACAGGACATGCAGATTCGCGATGACCCTAAGAAGGGTCTACACAATGTGAGGAGTTTTGTGGGCGCCTGTAATTTCTATCGGCGTCACATCCACAATTTTACTTACTCCTCTGCACCCCTCACTGACCTAATCAAGAAAACTACTCCCTGGAGGTGGACCTCCAGAGAGGAAGAGTGTTTCCAGGAGTTGAAGAAGAAGATTGCCTCCTCCAACTGCCTGGGAGTTCCCCGCCCCGAGGGCGAGATAGTCCTGATCACTGATGCCAGTGATGTAGGGGGGGGAGGTACGATCTATCAATGGCAGGAGCTTAACCCCGCTGAGCTAACCCACTGCCATTATCGTACTACTGGACTGAACCGTGATGGTTCGTTGAAACACGACTATCCTACCAGTGAGTGGCGACTGGTGCCACTGGGACACTGGAACTGGAAGTGGAACCAAGCGCGTTCCAACTACAGCACCTATGACCAGGAACTCCTGGCCGGTATGTTGGTGCTATCTTCACAATCCCGACTCCTGGGGTCTAACCCTATCGTCTGGCTGTGTGACCAGGAGCCTGTGAAGTCATTTCAGAAGGGCCCACCACCAGAGAAAGCGAAGCTAAAACGGTGGTGGACTTACCTGAGCCAGTTCAGGCTGACAGTGCATCATATCCCCGGGATTAAGAATGAACTGTCTGACTATATATCGCGCAACAACTTCGATGCGCTTATTGGTGAGAGCTCTGAGGCGCTCGCCAAAGAGGCTTTTCAGCGTATGGATGTCCAGCTTGACCTGTCCATGCGCACTGCTGGAATCCTGGAGGGTAGGAGTCTAACCGACTATCAGTCAGAGTATGAAGAAATTCTCCAAACCCTCAACACTGGTCTCGAACCCCGTGTCATTGACGGGCACCAGTGGTATAAAAACAATCAGTACCTCTTCTACGAGGACCGAATTGTGGTGCCTGAGGCACGACTAGATGGGTGCCTACAGTGGTCCCATCTCAGTTCCGGTCACACTGGCGCTAATCGCTCAGTGGACTTCTTCCGTGAGTGTTTCTACTCTAGTCTAACCCTGACTGAACTGAGGTCGCGTATGCAGACCATTGTGGATGCTTGTGGCTGTCATGCCAGCAAGCAGAGCGACAGTAGGGATAGGGGTCTGATCTCCAGCTTACCCATACCCTATTGTGCTAACTCTCTTCTCTACGTGGATTACATCCACGGCCTACCACGCTTTGGCGGCTATGATAGTTGCCTCGTGGTCACCTGTGGTCTATCTCGCTTCACCCGTGTGTTCCCTTGCAATAAGAAAATCACAGGTGAGCAGACTGTGAAAATGTTGGTCGAACAATGGTTCGAACCCTATGGAGCACCTAAACAGGTGCACTCTGATGAAGATGTACGCATCCGCAGTGACACTGGGTGGTACAAACGAGTGCTAAATGCCCTCAACGTGGAGGTAACCACAGGTGTGCCCTACACTCACACGTCTAACCCTCTCTGTGAGAGACAGAACCGTGTGGTGGAGCAAAACTTAAGAATCCTGATGAAACAGGAGCGCACCAAGGACTGGGTACGCCTAGTGCCCTGGGCAGTTCTGTCCATGAACTCACAGCGGAGCTCTTCTACGGGTTTCACCCCCCACGAACTGTTCCATGGAGGACGACCTGCTTGGTTCTTCAAAACCCCCTTTCCTGAGGACTTCAAGAGCCCTGTAGGAGATTGGCTAGAACACAAGCAGTCTCTGGCTAACCAGGCTGGTACTAACCTGAGGCACATTCGTGACCGTGAACAGAGCCGACGGAACCGCCTACGGCGACCTGCCAGCTTCAAGGTTGGTGACCTTGTTTTGGTACACCATTCACGCCTACGCTCCTGGCCACGTAACTGCCTACAGGACCCTTACTTTGGACCCTATCGTATCATCAGGATAGATGGATCCAGGATCCATGTCAGATGCAGTCCACGTCTAGGTGGTGAACTGCTATGTGCTCCTAAGCAGCTGAGGCACTATCACTCCCCTGACGACTTGTCTTGGGATGAGTGGCGCCTCAGCGACAGTGAGATTGAACGTATAGACCTAGAGAACGCTGCCAGTCCAGAGGAGGCAGACGAACTCGAAGAGATGACTGCCGATGAGATGGCAGTCGACGGTTACTACGTGGTTGCAGGTATTGCTCGCCACGAGTATAAACAGGGCTGGAAATTCCTTACCCTGTGGGATGGCTATGGGTTGTCCGAGGCGACCTGGGAACCTATGTCAGCCTTCATACAACCAGATGGGAGTATCAACCCCATCTTCCGCACCTACCTCGTTGAGAACAACGAGGGGCAGCTCCTAACCCGTGCTGAGACTATGTCCCAGCGTAAGAAGCGAAACTAATTACCCTGTGTCAGTCTACTGACCCTGTCTGTGCCCTGCAGACCCATGCCTATGGTTTCCAGCGTGAGCCAGGTGGCCGCTTATCAAGATTGCAGCCACCCAGCGAGTGTTTGCCTTGTTGACCATGTGTTGCATGGGTACTGCCCTAATGTAATGACCTTGGTGAGCCAACGAAGAACGGTGGCTTTCTACACCAGGGGGGAATGACAAGCAAGGTGTTATGAGGCAAGGTGTGTCTTCCCTCCTTGGGGACAAGCGAGCCCACAGTTAGGACCCCTGACTGGTCCAGACCCATGGGGTTCTACCCTTCCTTACAGGGTTTACCTTACCCTTACCTGCCATAGCGTATGTGTGAGTGTGCTAGTCCTAAGGTCCTGAGAGCAAGCCGCAGAAGTGGTGTCCTAATTATACCCAAGTCTGCGCCCTTGCTAAACCTGGAGGGTTGGCTTATTGATGCCACGGGGTACGCCCCGGGTCTCCCCTCCCCTATGCGCCCAATTTCTGTGCTGGCGCAAAACCTTGGGGGAATACCCAGAGTGTTAGTCCAGGTATTATTTTCCCTACCTATCTGTCTACTAAAGGGAGGGGTGGCCAAAAGCTATGAAGGCATGCAAAACGCCTGTTTGCTATGTGGCCAAAAACACTAACCTAACCACTGTCACAGCCCACCAACCCAGCTAAAATTGCAGGAAAAGGGTGGGACAGTGACACGCCCCCTACAGGTCCTACACACCCTACAGTGGCACCATCCTGGTGGGCGAGCACTGGGCAACTGGCTCTAGCCCCCACTCAGGACTACCACTCCCACACGCACACTCTACTTGGCGTTGCGAAGGTGAAGTTCTCATGGGTCCTAACGACCCTCCTGTGAAAAGGACGAGAGAACACAGCGCTCCTAAGCAGCTGTGGCCTAACAGGGGACGCCACAACGCGTTTCCCCTGCTAGGGCTTGGAGGGAAGGGGTGCTCTCGTTGCGTGCACAGCGCACATGTCGTTGAGGTCGAACTGTCCTCGCCAGTACTGGCTGAGGCACAGTGATATGATTTGTGATCAGCGCCCCTGTTTTGCTGGGGCAGAAAAATGGTAGCCGCCGAAGGCAGCTGCTGCATGCACCAATCACCCTAACCTCTCCCACCTGTACAAAAGAGGCAGATGAAGGGGCGTTTGCGACTGTGGAACCAAGCCACACTCCAGGTATTATACCCTTCTCAGTGTGACCTATAATACGCTGTTCGCAAACACGCTGCAGATGCAGCTACCCCTGTCAAGCAAGCAAGCTTTAAGAAACTCCTCGGGTTCTCTTAAAGAACGTACCGAGGAGCCTCTGGGTAACCTAAACAAGGTTTACCGTGCGCAATTCGCGTGGCCTACCCTTTAATGCATCATGTGCACGCAGGGAAGGGAGGCTTAACCACAGACTCAACCAGGAGGTGAGCTCCTCCTGGGCTAACCTACCTTACTCACCATGCATCGTGTGAATGCCGCATTGAAACGAACACAAAACAAACCTAAGCGTTTTAAGCAACTCAACTTGAACGCTACGGCCGCACACGTACAAACGCTTACCTGTGACGAAAGAAACAAGGGTGGATTAGGGATACAGGTGAAGCGATACAGCGTGTGGATGCCTAGATTAGGCACATGCATCGCGAGCACAGCGCATATTCTAA
Organism: Eutreptiella sp. 'Long Island Sound 2002'; assembly: GCA_964036045.1. Lineage (NCBI taxonomy): Eukaryota > Euglenozoa > Euglenophyceae > Eutreptiales > Eutreptiaceae > Eutreptiella > Eutreptiella sp. 'Long Island Sound 2002'. Next base: position 23,141,712 of record OZ038397.1, on the reverse strand, counting down.
CCCTACATGCGCACTGCGCGCTCCATTCGCATCACATACCTTTCACTCCTGCTTTCACCTCTGCAGAGCACGAGAGATGAACACCCGACCCCCCAACGAGCACAGCGTTAACAACCCTAACGTTTTGACGGAGCAACCAACACGAACGCAATGCGTGAGTGTGAAGTGACACAGACATACCTGATAGACGGGTTGTTGAACTGCTCTGTGGTGCGGGCTGATTTTGAATACTTTACTCTGAAGTTTATAAAAATTTTGATGCAACTGTGCAAAAATTTTCTTTAAAACTTTAAAAACTACGGCTCATACCTTCTTTTCCAAAAGCCGTTTTCGCTTGCGCAACCCTTTTCTTGGCGTCCGCTTCGTTTGCGCTTGTCTGCGACTTTAAGTTATGTGTAAAAATGACGATTTCCCGCGTGGTTTCGTCGATTTTCAACGATTTCACTTGCTAAATCGCAGCCCCTTCCGCAAAACCGCAGGAATCACTCCCTGCTGGTTCCATTTTCTATTTTTTTCAGCTCCTGGGGGTTTGTGTCCTCCATTGAGAGTATTGCTCCGCCCTGGCCCTTGGTCAGGACGTTTACTAAAACGCTGTTTATACGGCGATAACCGTCCGCATTAGAGCGTTCGACTGTACCCTAGTGGACAAACACATGTGCTCTAGACAGGGAGTCCTGGGTTCAATTCCCACTGCCCCCACACTCTTTCCAAAAGTTTTCGCCTCACGCCGACGACTTTTGAGGAATGCCCCTTCGAAGGGACATCATTCACGGTACATTACACTGTTTTTCAAGGGTCCATACAGTGGGATAGGCTTCTATGAAGTGATGAGAATGTTTTTGGTAAGTTTAATGCATTTTTTGAGGTAATTTTGGGAATATTTGAGCCTTTTTCCTTGGTCCTACTAGCTTGATCAACTAGTACTCCAGGGGGGAGTAAGAAAAAGTCACTGCCATGTCTTTCTTGGAGGGCTTGATCCAGGCTAAGCCCCCCTTAAAACCCTTTGTTGATGCTGAGACAAACTTAAGTGTTTTTATCTCTCTTTTGTGGCCTAAAGTACACTTTCTCAAGGTAACTAGGGTTGTGACCCTAGCCCCCCCCATGAAGTTCACCCCTACCACTCAACTGAGCGGAGGTACCTTCCTTCATGGAGGTCATACCAAAATAAATCAGGCATTCCATGCTTGTGGGCCTTGGAGGTTAAGCCTAAGTGATCTCCCACCCCAAGACCCCTATACTCAATTGATTCTACCACTTATTGTGGTCCTACTTTGTAACTGTTTCAGAATTCAGTTGCTTGGCCAAGTCATTTTCTGTGTGGTCCTGACATCTATGCCCCTCAGTCCTAACCAGCACCATTTCACCCAAAAGAGTGCACATGAAGTGCCTATTGCAACCTCTGAGGCTAGAGTCTGACCAATTTTCATATAAAACCTTTTGCATTATTCATTTGTGATTGAATCTATGTTCATATACCTGCTTTGTCTTTCTGCAGCCCTTCTGTGTTACACTGGATTCCAAAACCAATCATTGATTTCATTGATTCGATCCATATTCAGTCCTTGCTCTACTTGCTGCTTTGGTTTGGGGTTTTCCACTACAAAACCAACTTGCAGGAATACATCAAAAGACCTAGGGCATAATTCAAGGACATCTTTCTCTTGAGCAACATACATTGTTCTTGGTTACCTATCTTTGGGTTTCAGAAACTAGAAGCATCCATGGGATACCCATAGAGCCAAGGCTGTAGGCCACACAAATGCCGCTGTGGTACCTGCCAGAGCATAGCCTTAGCTAAAATAACCAATACACAACCTGCTTTTGACAGAATTTAACTTACAATTTTCTGATAATGTTACTTTTGGCATTAATTATACCATGCATTTCACCTCTAATTGTATGCATTTGCAGCCCTTCTTGCTACTCCACACTATGCCTTGAAGAATTGGATTTTGATGTCTGAATTCCTTGGCACATTATGATTAAACCCCTCTGAGGTAAATGTTTTACAAAAAGTCCTTGTTTGGTCAGGGTTCGCAGTTGGTTCAGTGGCTCTTGGAAGAGTGCAGGTGGATTGCTACCCCCCAAGTGCATCATGAATGGCTTATTCACATGCCCTTGGGGCTTCAAATGCTGTCTGACGCTGATGCCCAAGCAGTGCTTCAAAAAAAGAAAACCTACTACCCCGAAGCAAATAAGGCGGTTGCCCCCCGAGCTAAGTCATACTGCACACAGTGACAAACATGCATTACAGAACCCACATTTCGGAACACCATTGTCCCACCAGACACATCCTCTCCTTCCTCCTTGTGTGCACATGTGATGCTTCAACACTAGGGCTAGGCTATCAAATGACATGTAAAAAAGACAATTCAACAACAAAGGATAAAACATCTGAGATGAGGGTCCCATGAGCTAGATATTGATTCAAATAAACAATGGTTCAAGCTTGCAGATTTTTGTGAAATCGTGTGGGCAGAAACTTGTGTGGTCAATGATGCAGCAGTTTCTTGGACAATACAACGGACGCAAAAATGGAACTTGGCAATATGGGGGGGCCGCACGCCAGTCAAAGAGCGCTCCACACATGCACGTCCTGGTACGCATATGCAGCGATGTTCAACAGTTCCATTCAGTTGAACGTATCATACAGCTCATCTTCATGCTCCATCATTCTTTGTTTGGCCTTGTTTTGTCAGCCAAAATAGGGGGGGGGGGTGCCCACCCACTCACTATGACAAAAAGTAAACAGACATGAATCAATAATGCTAAAATGCACCACAGGCACTAGGAGCAGAATCGTTTGTGCAAATTACACTCTGCATCACTCGAGCCACTCGTGAGCTTGACACTGGGGAGAGCTTGTGTATCAGCAATGCAGCCAATCTTGCCCCTTGTGCAGCATTGCCAGCTGAAACGAGCCCTGTTTGCACGTGTGCACACCATCTGACCAGAACCCACTGCTCCCTCCTGGCACATTTGAGTGAAACATGAGGCACTTTGGAAAAAAAAAACGGTAGCACCCCAACCCCCAACATAGGCTTTGCGGGCACCACCATGCAGATCCCATGCACCACCCCGAGGGGCGAGAGACCTCCGTTCAGTCTGAGCACCCGCGACTGGACCGTGCAAGCTTCATTGGAGTAATGCGCCGCGCTGCCGTTCTAGTGCTGGTGCAGCAGAGGCACAGCAGCGCCAGTGATTGGTGCAAATGCACCAGATAGACAGCGTCAAAGGGTGCAAAACCACCCTGAATGCCAGGACACAAAAGAGGATAGGGGCAGGCCATGGCTCTGAACGGGAGGGGCCTGGAGCATCTCTGAGGCTGATTGGTGCAATGAGCACGTCTGCTGCTCAATGGGGTGTGGTCAAATCAATTTTGATGTGATCTGGGGCGGCACCCTGCAGCTCTTTCCCTCCAGGTGGTTGACCACTGCAATGTGAGTGCTTATGCCAGCAGGTTCCGGATTCCACTTGCAGTCGTCTGGTCTCCTCTGGCGTGCGCCCGGCTTAGACCACTGCCTACCTCCCCCTCCCCCTTCCATGAGAAAGGTTAAAATCAGGAAAAACAAGGGTCAGGCGGGATCACCATGCATAGACAAGGCGGTGCTAGTGCAACGTGACTTCAGGAGGGCACACACAATGAAACAAACAAGGATACGCTGGGCTTCGAGGGGCCCTCACCCGCACCGCGTGCCGCACGGCGCATGTTAGTCGGCATGTCGACAGATGTACTACACCCGTTTTTCAGGCAGGGGGACGTGGTGGCCTGAGGGGTTCGCATGCAACAATGGTCCACTCCACTCCACGGACCTAATCCCGGGGGAAGTGGTGCACCTGCCAGGGAGGCCGTTTTGTGTGAGGGCCATGGCTCTCACAGCCCAAAGAAGGGAGGAGGCTTGTGCATGTGCATGCCGGCAATAAACTGATTGAAAGGGGCCAAAGGGAGGGAGAAGATGCTTCCAACGAAGCTGAACATTGGCAAACTGGGGGCTGCGATGCACGTATATTTCTTCCTATCTAGAAGTCCGCATGAAATGCCCCAAAAGGGGAGGAGGCTGACAAGGTCAGCGTTCATTGCCATATGTCCCGTGGAAAACAAAGGAGGCAAAACCATATTTCCCAATGCCAAATGGTCCCTGTAGCCCACAATTCATCCGAGACCCTGACATTGTTATTGCTACCAAAACACAAGAGTTGGCCATCCATTCCTGATGCTCAGTGCCCTATGACCGCACCGCGCGCACTGTGTGAGAGGCACCCTCTTCTGCATCTTTGCATACCCTCAAGTGCATGTGCTACATATCACAGTATGTGCTGGCCTCTGCACTGCCCACGTAGCTTTAGGCATAACGGCCAAATGTCCTGAAAATGCGGGCAAGCGAAATGATTACCACGGGTCAGCGGGTTAACTCTATTAACAGGAAGATTGTGTGGGCAGTGTATTTCATGGCAAAGTAGGCTTCCCTGCCACCCAGCGCGCACCCGCGGGCCCTTTATTTTCCTGCAGATCAGGTGCCAGTCGAGGGAGCGGTCTGTGTGGGGCGAGTGCTTGTTCAGTGCTGTACTGTACGATAGGATAATGACAATAGCAGTCGAGCACTGGGGAGCATGTGGTGTGGCCCTGCCAATAATACCTGCCCCTCTATGTGTAATTGTCTACCTACTCTATTGCCAGAGGTGCTATGGTGCGGGTGGCATGGTCAAGGGCACGGCATCTTTGCGGGGTGAGCATCCAAGCACATCACACACCAGGCCACACACGCAACCCCGCCCCAGCCCTGTCGAAGCCGCCCCTTGTCCAAGCCCAACTTGAAGGACCACGTTGATTGAGTACCAAAGTTGATTTGGTACCATTTTGAAGTCCAGTGTTGGTTGTAGTTCGTGTGCAGTGATAAGTTTGCTGACCTGTGAGACACATGAGGCATCTGTCTACATTGTGTACAGCCAAAGGGGCTCGATTTGAGAGTATTGTGAGAGAGCTCCTCACTATTCTCCCACAAAAGTCCCACCTTCACCTTCCATGGTGCCGCGTGCAAGCCAACCGTTCTCTGAGCCCAACGATGGCTTGAGACAAGATCAAATATGAAAAATGGGTTGGGCTTGACCATAACTCTGACCGTGTATCATATCCATCCCTGGCCCACAGGTTCTGCACAGCCACAAGCCGAGCGGCGAATATTTAGCATCTACATCGCGTACATGGGTGCGCATCGCCGTAGCATCGCCTTTAATTCACCTGCGTCACTGCCTACTGCTCTTCGAACTCCCTCTTGCTCCTGCTCCTCTTCCATGTCCTCCTCCTCTTCAAATTGCCTCCTCACTTGCCCACTTCCTCACCTGTCTTCCCTCGCAATAGCGGTGCATATTCATCATCACCAAGAAGTGCATTGATGATTGCAATGCCACACACCCATCCCCCATCCCCACACTCCACACCCAATTCATACGCCCCTACCAGACACCTCCATGCCCTACACCCCACTCACATATTGAAAGCCGGTTTTGGGGGCAGGGCATCGGTGTGTGGCACGGGTGTAGGCAGTCGGTATCGGGGGATGGGTGCAAAGGCACGGATATATAGGAACATGACACACCATCGCATGTGCGATGTACATCATGTACATCCCATGTCAGCCATTCTCACACATCCCTGGGGGCGGGGAGGGGAGGGCGCCATGAAGGCTGAGTGAGTATGCCGTTGGGTACTTCCAAGCGTGCAAACTTGTTTGCCTTTTGAGGAGGGAATCCTCCACAGGTGGATGGGTGGGTGGGTTGCCCACCCATTGGGTCACTCATTGGGTCGGGGGTGAAGGGGCGAGAGGTGGGGAGCGCTCTCATGATGGGCGGCGGGGGGAGGGGGGCATCCGCTCCACCCTGCACATCTCTGCTTCGTATCATCTTCGCCATGGTGCCCCATACGGCATCCGTCCTCCTACCTACCGTCCCCTTCTGCCCTCCTGATGCCTTCCTGGCTGTGCCTCCACGTTGCTGGTCCCTGGTATCTCTGCTTCATGGCCACTGCAGCGGGGCAATATGACATTGTGACCAACGTGACCAATGTGACATCTTCCTGCCGAGAGTTGCGGACCTGCTTTGGGTGTCGGAGCGGGTTCAGGCTGAGCCTAGCAGAAGGGAAAAGAATGGGACTTGGAACATGGTTAGCAGGGACTCCGGGGTACAGGCAGACGCCTGCGACCTCTCCGCAGGGCCCAGATGTGCCTTTGGGGCTTGGGTTGGGGTCGCATTCAGCGTCAGTCTTGGCGCTACGTGGGGGCACGGGGCTTCAGACCACTGACTCGGTCCAAGACAAACGCAGTGACACAACACAAACACCGGCGTGTCATTTCATGGCCTTGACCAGGAAAATCGCATTGAAACCCCACCAGCAATTGGGGGGGGGGGGGGGGGATGCAATCAGTGGAGAATGCAGCGCCACAAAGCCACCGGGTGGGGGGGACATTGTCATGCACTCAAGTCTTCTCTCACAACCCCATGGGGCGTCACCCCGATTGGGTCCAGTCAACGATATAAACAAAACAGACGCACGGTGCACGCACGGTGCGCCCCGCCCCCCCCCCCCCCACTGCGGATGTCATGTTGAGCCCCTGTTTGTCAGAGGCACACGGGCGTTGCTGCCGGTATTGAGAGGGAAAGTGGTTGGGAGCACCCGCTGGCGGGCGACGGGGCACGTTCAGGTGGTGCACAGGCAGGCGCGGTGCGAGCCCCAGCGCATGGAGACGGAAGGGGGTCTAATCCACCCAGGCAATGGCCTTCGGCGGGCGTAGTTTGGATAGTCATGTGGTCCGTTCCTCCGTCCATCTATCCGACCCTCCCTCCCTCCCTTCTTCCCTCCCTCCCTTGGTACCTCCCTTCTTGAACACACTGTGGTCAGGCAACGTTCTAAGGACACGTGCTTGCCAAACATTTCGAATCCTCGGCGCCACGCGGCATGGGTGGCTCTAAAACGGTGGGTGGAAACGCTCCAGAGCCTCGGGCGGGAACGGGGGCTCTAGCGGTGGGTCTTGGGGCCCGCAGGTCATACGTGCTGCCTCCTTCCCTCCCCCTGCCTCCCTCGCTCCGTGTATTAGTTATGATCTTACTTACGTTAAGTGTTCGTGATTTACAATGTTTCCACATTCTCTCCACTGGCCACATCCACGTCCACAACGCAATCCCAACGCCGGTGACTCTGTCATTGCCGGTATCCCTCACGCCTGAACCATGCCTCATCAGATCAAAACAACACACCACCTCAACAAACCCCATAGTTCCATGCACAGCATATGGGTGTAGGGGCACCGATGTGCACCGGGGGCGGGACATCATTGCCCCCCAGGAGAGGGTAGTGATACCCCCCTTCCGACCCCTGGACCCTCCCACGCCTCATGACCCCGGGAAGCGGCCCAAATGGGTTTCTCCAGCGGCCCCGGCGCGCCATTGACACGCCGCGGTCGCGGCCTCAGTCCCACAGGCCGTACGGCGGGTTCGGAACGTCCATCCAAATGGGGTCCGGCAACGGGGACGAGGAGCTGGCCCGGCGGCCCACGGCGCCCTCCCCATTCCCGGCCGCGTGCGTCCGCTCCTCCGCCCGGCGCCCGGGGGGCCTCGCGCCCCGAAAGGAGGAGGGCGCCGGGATCTCCCCGTCGGGGTTCGGCAAGTCCGCGGGGAGCCGCACCGGGTCCCACACGGCCGCGTGCGCGTGCGCGTGCCACTGGTGGGCGTGCCGCAGCCGGATGGTGGTGACCCCTGACGTGTTGTACTCGATGCTGTCGATGTCCCCGTAGGGCATGCTCGCCAGGCACCCGATCGCCGTCAACTGGAGGTCGTAGGGCAGGCTCACGACAATGTTCGACACGTCCGGTTCCAGGTCGGGGTCGACGATGATAGACGGCACCTCCCGGGGGTGCGGCACGTCCTGTGAAAAATGAAATGGCGATTTTCGGAATCAGCGCTGAGGGGGTCCAGAAAATTCGTCATTTGCCATGTATTTGGTGAAAACGAAATCTGACCAGTTTAAACACTCAAAAAAATTTTCGGCGCCTTCAGCGCCAGAGTTCATAGTAACTGATTGATGGTCCTGTCAACTGAAGCTTTTTCCTCCCCCTCACCCCCCCCGTGTGACAGTCCGTCGGGTTGTTGTTTCTTTACGGGGCCCTGGACAGTCACCCGTTCTCCCCTTCGCATGTTGCGTCAGGTCGCTGCGTTCTGTCGGCCGCTGCGGCCAGTGCTCCCGCTGGTGTCGTTTCCGCGTTCGCAGAGCCCAGTCGTTGGTGTGCCGGGGCTGTGCTGGATGTGGCGGGATGTGCCGTTTGCGCGTCAGCGGCGCCCAGTAGTTGGCGTATTGGGGGTTGTGCTGGTTGTTGCCGGGGTCGTTTGACTGTTTTTGCTGCCCACACACCTCCGTCCTCAGGACGTCCACAACATGCCTCGCCGCGGTTCCGTGTGCGTGAGGCCTCCTCCGCGCGTTGTCCCGGCTGTCCACCACGTACGCTCCCCGGCTCCGTGGGTCGCGTGTGCGCAGGGCGCGTTCCTTGTCGGTTGCGGGTCGCGTGCGCTTCGCGGTTGACGCGGGTGGCGTGCGCGCCTGCACGGTGTCCCGGGTGCTTTACACTGCACTGTGACCGCGCCGTCGTCCTTGGTTCAACACCACATAATACCACATTTTTACCACATTTTTTCTGTTGCGGCTGAGCACATAATTTCCCACCCCCAGCCTCTGGTGGCCTGCCAGGGAAGAGCCTCGGCAGGGCACACACCTATTGTCCAGTCCGTTCAGTCAGTCCAGATGGCCCTGCCCGGTTTTTGTCAGGGGTCCCTCCCCTCCCCCCCTCCCCCCCAAGTTGAAAACCGACTGCAGGGATGCATTGGAAGCCCCCCCCCCCCCCCTCCACCACCACCCCCAGAGCGCCCAGTCTATGCCCAGCCGCTGTTCCGATAACGGTCGCCTTTTTGTTGCCTGTGCCCAGCCCTTCTGCGGTGTGGTATTATGTGGTAATATGTGGTAAAATATGTGGACTTCTGGCCATCAAACTTTTTCCAAACACATGGCCCTGGATGGCCAGTTTTATTTCTTGGTGTTGTTTGGATGGATGGCATTAATTCCTGAGGGGTTCCATGCATGCTATGAATCTCTGGCGTTCAATGGACACAAGCAAACCACAACACTTTCAGTCTATGTGAAGCCCACATCAGTCTCTACTCCAATCGTCCTTCCAAATCTCCATTATAGTGCGTCGTGAAAGCTTGCCAGCGGCCATTGTCATCCAGACCATGTCGCTGGTCTGTATCTGTGCACTTGGCAAATGAAAAAAAGCGCTCAACACTGCCGGTCCCCATCACCATGGGGATGAGGAACAATGCATAATCCTACTGTGACACGTGACACGGATCATTTGACGCAACAAAGCAAACAGGAACAAAACAATAAGGACCACAGCACTGCTCACAAGCACAACGGCAACCATCATTCCTCACTGACTGTAACCTCAGGGACCATCAAGAAATGCAAATGTGTGCAAATATGTGCACCACATCCCCCCCCCGAAGGAATGCTGGGCTATGGTGTCTGAGCACAAGACGCGATCAGCACAAAGCGCAGAAAGAAATGTGGCTCTTCAGTGGCCTACAAGACCATAGGTACCTTTCTGTCAACAAGGACGCAAAGATGCCAGTGGATGTACCACTGAAAAAGCAGAGTTCAGTGAAGACGCGGCGGCACGTGAGTAACCACCGCCATGCAGGCTTCACCGGATCAATCTGTCAACCTGTCACTGAGTTCACATACAATTGGAAACGCCGTTGGCCCCTCCCCCCCCCCCCCCAGCCGGGGGGCCCGTCAGACCTGGGCGGCGGGCTGGGCGGTGCCCTCAGGGTCTGGGGGCTCGGCCTCCTTCATGATGATGAGGTCCGCCGCCAGGTCCTCGCGGAACATGGCGCCGCCGATGTCCAGGAACTCCTGGACCTGGAAGTACGTGTTTGTGGGGAAGAGGCGCTCGTACTCCTCCGGGTACCGGGAGAACGTCTCGATGCACCGCGCGGTCCGGCTCGTGATGAAGAACAGGGTCCGCTTGCCCCCGGAGGACTCTTGGAACTTCACGAACTGCTTCGACACCTTCGGGCGTGGCAGGCAGGGGGAGGGGCAGAGTGGTGCTGAAGGGGGGGTGGGTGGGTGGAGCTGTGGAGGGACCCCCCCCCCCCCTCAGGAGACCCTGAGTTATTAGAGGCGCCAAAGAAATGTTTGGGCCTAAACTGAACTGCGCCGAAGGCGCCGGAGAAAATTTTTGATTGGCCGAAGACCCGGAGAAAGATTTGCCCAATCACTTAAGAGGGGGGGGGGGTGGGGGTCCGAGGGGGGGTGATGGGTGTCAGACCCCCCCCCCCCCTCAAATCAGAAATGGCATGTGTGTGTGTCGGGATTCATTGCGCGCGGGTCGCCCGGGGTCAGCGGTGTCCTGTAGCCCCGAGTCCAGCGCGGGGAAGCCTGAGACGCCCTGCGAGGTCAGCCACGGTAGTAGAGGGACCGGGCGCTTCAGGACACCGTCAATACTGGACACCATCCCATCCCATCCATCCCCCCAAAAGGAGATGCTGAGGTGTTAAGCAAAACTCTGGGGAGGGGCACTCGGGGACGCTAGTTTTGAGGGGAGGGGTCTCAAAGGGGCAGTGCACTCCAGCCGCGCCTGCCTTCGCACGGCCTTCATCGCCTTCGCAGTTCATTGCGTGTTCGACTGCCCGGTGAATGTCCCATTGGCTCGTTGTCCATCCCCCCGTTCCTCCCTGACTTGGGCCAAAGGACAAGGGCTTCGTGGTTCAGGGCTTCAACGCCGGGTCACGCCGTTCTACAGCCCGAGCCTCGTCGTGGCGTACGCGCCGTGTCTCTTGTTTTTTTTTTTTTTTTGAGACTAAATCAGTCCGAGACTTGATTATAATACAACACTGGAATCACAAAATGACCCAGTAGCGGATGCGGATCGATACCTATCGGCTATTGAGAACCCTTTTTGCGACCCCTCTTGTTGGGGTGGTGACTTTGAAATTTCTCTGATTTCCCGAGGTGTTTTGAGAAATTCTGATTTACCTCCCCAGTATGAGGTGCTGCTTTTTGGGTTCTCTAGTTGCGTTTGAACCCTTGCACCCTTGGAACGCCGTGTCCCTTGTTGGCTCGCCCTGTTCTTGGGGCGTGCTTGCGTGGGCCGCACCCGGCCACACACCTCACGTTCAGATCCTCCGGGTACGGAGGGTTTGGGCGGGGGGGCGTGGGGGGGGATCCGCATTGGCAGTGCATGGGCAGGCTTCAAGGCACAGCATGAGCGCTGCGGAGCTCGGACAGCGGTGGGCCGGCCCCAAAAGCAGTCAGCAAGTGCCCGACAACGCCACCGATGACGGTTGGACCTGCGCAGACGCCGGTCCGCCAGCCCCCCAACAGCGGTCGACACCTGACCGATGACAGTGGGTGGTCCACCGATGGCAGGTGACCCTCAGCCCGCGTCACAGGCAGTGGGCCAACCGACGGCAAAAGGGCGCCGAACCGACCGTAGTTGACACCCGCCATGCGTCCGGAGCCAAACGCAGGTACATATGATGTGGGGCCTACAACCCCTTGGAAAGAGGCCTCGGCAACACGGCTTGCAATGGGCTGTGTCGACTGGATTGCCGCCTGTTGAGGCACAATCCCAGGGGTACGACATGTAGCCGGTCCCTCCCACCACAACAAAAGGTGTCAATCCTCTGGAGGAGGGATAGGCAGACTACCCAATCTCTTGCCTGCCACCCATGCGGATGAGGTGGTTGTAGCCTTCCACCCGCATGAATCGCATTTGCCCACACTCCGAGGCATCATTACAACTGCTGAGAAGAAGGGAAGCCAATGAGCCGCAGGATTTCTTGTTGAGGGCTGGAGACCACCATTTTCTTCAGCCGCTTGGACGGGTGATGCGGTGGTAGCTGCCTTGCTTCCCAGGCGCCCCCCGCCCTCTGGGGCTGCAGAGGCCACAGGCAGTGCGCATCAGGCCTTTGCTTACCAACGGGAGGGGGGGGGGGGGGTCCAAATGAGAAGGGCACCCACCCACTTTTTGGCTAGAGGCACAGCTCTTGGCCTACCCCTGTGGGGGAGGGGGTCAACCTTAGGAGGCACCCACCCACCAAACCACAAAGACCACATAAGGGGAAATACAAAGAAAAAAATTCTCAGGCGCCTTTGGGCCAAGAATATATAGGGACATGGGACACAGGAGGCCCACTAGTGACCTACCCCTACCCTCAGGGGGGGGGGGAGTCCCCGGCTGAAGAAGGCACCCAACTTTTTCAAAAAGGCACCCCCCCCCGTAGAGTAGGCACGCCACTAAGCAAAGGCCTGGTGCGCATGCCTACAGAGAGTGTCGAGACCTCACCAGCGCCGAGCCCTTCCCATAGACCCCAGGACGGTGCGCGAGCGACCCACGGCACCCGCCCTCACGCATACCGACGAATCAGAGGAGGTGCTCGAGAACGCCGGCCAGAGGACCTGGGAGCCCGGGACGCAGTGCTCCAGGAATGTGGCGCTGATGCCCCGGTACACGATCCCCGTCCACGGGGGCAGCTGCCCCAGCGCCTGGTCCAGCTGCCAGATCAGCGGCCGCCAGAACGCGATCAGGTCCTCGTCGCCCTCCCGCATGGCCCTGTTCATGCTCCCGTAGATCTGGTCCAGCGGGTGCGGCAGCTCGTACGTGTAGACGTAGATGGGCAGCACGGACCGCGCGCCGAGGGTCTCGCGCTGGCGCCGCAGCTCGCAGAGCTTCATCACGGCGTTCGTGCACATCTTCTCGACGGCGCGCCCGTCCCCGAAGTCCAGGCTCGGGTGCTTCCCGGGCAGCGCCATGCAGAACTCCAGCGTCCCCGTGTCGCAGCTGTAGTCCGGCGCGTAGAAGACCGCGCACGACTCCGCGAATTGGCCGACGTCGTCCTTCCCGGAGGCCTGGAACCGCTGGAGGACCCGGGCGCCGTCCTCGTAGAAGCGCGACTCGGTGCGGGCCGCGAAGCGGGACTCGGTGCGGCTGAGGAAGCGCGACTCCGTGCGGCTGAGGAACCGCGACTCCGTGCGGCTGAGGTACCGTGACGATTCGCTGCGGGACCCGCGGCCGCACAAGTACCGGGGCTGGTGTCGCCCGCTCGCCGTCCAGGCGGCGCAGGCGGCGTCCAGCACCGCGTTGAACCAGTGGGACTCCCGCGAGAGCCCCTGACCACTCCAGCCCCGGGAGCACCAGTTGCGGCACGGCGGCTGCCACAGCGAGGGGTCCACCGCCCTGGGCCGGTCCGGCGCCTCCGGGTCCCGCAGGGCCAGCAGCTCCAGCGTGCCGCCGTCGGGGGCCGCAAGGGCGAGGTCCCCCGAGCACACCAGCACCATGGCCCGCCCCCAGTTCGGGACCGCGGCCGGGTCCGCGGTCACGCAGACCCCGGAGGCTGCGGCGGCGTCCGGGTAGAGGAACGCAGTGGACAGGTGGCAGCAGACCGGGCCCTCGTCCGCCGCCGGCGCCCGGGGGTCCCGGCACGGGTCCCACATCCGCGGGCCCACGCGGCGCTCCCAGGCCAGGCACTGCGGGACGCGGGCCTTGTACGCCTGGATCATGAGCTCGATGGTGTCGCGGGCGCCCGAGGACACGGCGGCCTCCAGGAGAGACAGGGCGTGGGGGACGCGGGACAGCCCGACGTCCTCCGCGCAGACGTAGATGCGGATCCGGCCGTGGTCGTCCAGGCAGGACTCCTCCGTCTGCACCTCCTGCTCCGCGCCCCTTGGCCGTTTGGCGGAGGCCTTCTTCCGGCGTGGGGCATCGTGTCGTGCGGTGCCATGGACAGTGGCGGGGCCTCGGGCCGTGGCATAGGCGGTGGCAGCGCCGGTGGTGGGGCGCGCCCGCTGCTGCCACGAGGATTTCATGACCTGCACCGCGCCCGACGCGCGCGTGCGCGCGCGCCGCATGCGCTGCCCGACGCTCTGCCGGGGCTGCGCGGTTTCGCCGGTGGCCGCGGGGTCATCATCATCCAGCAACTGGGTATCGAACCGGAAGGCCGGCAGCCCGCTGCCCAAGTGCCGGGAGATGCACCAGCCGCTGCACAGATTCACATCCATGTCCGGCAGCGGCTCGAGGAAGTCGTCCTCGCCCTCGTCCCCCAGCCCCTGGCTCGTCGGGTGGTAGTAGTACAGGTACTTGCCGCACGTGTGGCCGACGTACACCGGCTTCCGGTTGTACGTCAGCGGCGGCTGGCAGACGTACACGTCGTTGTGCTCGTCGTCCAGCCCCGTGACGCACAGGCTGTACACCGCCTTCCCCACATCCCAGAAGGGGTCCAGAGGGCCCTCCCGCTCCAGCAGCTGCTGCAGGACCTCCCGGTTCCCGGCGGCGGCGGCCGTGTGCCGGGCCGACGGGGCCGCCCCGACGGAGTAGTTGTGCAGCGCCGGGCGCAGCTCCAGCAGCGTGGCCATGCCCTCGAGGTTCCCGCCCACGATGAATGTCCCAAGGACGCACGCCAGCTCCGAGTCCGACGGCGTCCGGCCGTCCACTTTGTGCGCCCCCTCGCACCACCGCGCGATCTCGGTAGGACTGGCCGACCCCAGTCCCTGGCACTGGGCCTCCCAGCAGTAGTCGTGGTACGGGCGCTCCCGCGGGCCCACCCGCCACCGGTCCGCCACGACGGGGGCCCCGCACGGGGCGTACCGGCAGCGCAGGCAGCGCGTGTGGCCCTTGTAGGCCGCGCGCGGCGCGAACACCGGGGGGACCGCGGCCTCGCCGGCGGGCACGTACGTCCCGCGCCAGCGCCACCGGGAGACCCGCGTCCCGCACACCGGGCACAGGTGCGGCGCCGGGTCCGCGAGCACGCGCGCGCTGGCGGGGCACAGCAGCAGCACGCCCAGGACGGCGATGGGGACCCCCCAGAAGATCAGGCCAGGCACGGAGGTCGCGGCCGAGCGCACGAGGCCGAGCAGCAGGATCCAGAGGATCCCGAGGAGCACAAGGTACAGCCCCGCCACGAAGACGTGCAGGCACCAGTCCGGCGAGATGTCGCGGATCCGGGTGCTAGTGGTCCGCTCGGCGTACCACACGCTGCACCCCAGCACCAGGACGAGGCCCAGGGCCCCGCTGAAGGCCACAACCAGGACGAACAGGGCCGACAGGGTGTAGACCACCTGCAGCTCCATGGAGAACGTCGCGTCCGAGGAGGCGCGCGTGCGCGGGGTGGCGCTGGCCGTGGCTTTGGCCGTGGGGCTGTACCCCACGGCCGTCGTGACCTTGGGGCTGCTGGCGAGTTGGATGAGGAACGTGCTGCCCGCGTCGCTGGAGACGAACTGGAAGGTGCACGCCAGGCAGTCCGGGCACAAGAAGGCGGTGCTGTCGCAGCCGTCCTGCAATTGTAGGGTTGCGTTCCCGTCCAATACGACGGTGCGAATGGAGAGCCAGTTGGTCAGGAACTCACTGGAACTGGACCCCAGGCTCAGCGTGGATTGGCATGGAAGGCCTCGACTTTGGACGGCCGTGACACCGTCGCTGGAGGTATGGTCGCACTCGAGCGCCGTAGCTGTCTGCGTGGCCGTTGGGGTGGGCGTTGCGCTGGTCGTTGGGCTTGGGGTCGCTGTGGCCGAGGGGGTTCCGGATAGCGTTGCCTGTGGGGTGGGTGACCCCGTGGCCGACGGAGTGGCGGTGGCGGTGCGTGTCAGGGTGGCAGACGGGGTGCGAGTTTCACTGGGCGTTGCTGTGCTCGTTGCGGTGAGCGTCGCGGTAGACGTGGCGGTGCTTGTTGGAGTGGAGGTTGGAGAGCATGTGGTAGTTGGAGTGGGTGTTGAAGTCTCTGGGATGGTGCTCGTTGGAGTGGGTGTGGGAGTGCTCGTTGCGCTGAGCGTTTCGACGGGCGTTGCGGTGCTCGTCCGCGTGCGCGTGGGGGTGAGTGTGGGAGTCCAAATGTGGCTCTCGGTGGGTGTCAGCGTGCGGGTTGCGGTGCAAGTTTGGGTAGGCGTTGTCGATTGTGTAGGCGTTGGAGTTGGATGTGATGAAGGAGTTGAGGTGAGTGTGAACGTCTGCGAAAGGGTCACGCTGAATGTTGTGGTGGGCGTCGCAGTCAGGCTGACCGTCAGGCTGACCGTCAGGGTGGGCGTTGGCGTTGGTGTTGGTGTTGCCGCCATGCAAGTGCCGACAAGCAGCCATGCACAGCACCACAGGGACACCATGAGTGGTCCCGATCACAGGAGAAGCCTGGCGAGCATCCACCCACGCCTGGGCATGGACAGCAGGGAATGGCCGACTGTCAATCGAGGAAGTGATGGTGGGAGGGGTGCTGGTTGGGTACTGTGTATTCCACACCCGTTGTCCGGACTACGGCCAGGTAGCCAAAATCCCTACAGGGGGATGCAGCTTGGGCCCCAGGAAAATTGCATGCAAAACACAGGGACCTCCTCCAAGGTGGGGGCATCAACCACAGAGACCATTTGGCACAGGGGAACTGGTGCAAACACCACAAAATACTGCAAATTACTGATCTACTAGCAGAAAATTGTTAGAACTGCGGGAAAAAACGGGAAACAAAAGAAACAGGAACAGGAACAGAACCAAAATGAAGGAAAAGCTGCTTCTAAGGGGAGGGGGATCAATTTGCGGCTGAAATGATTTGGGGTCCCCCAAAAGTATTGCCCCTTCGGGGAACGTGGCTTGAACAAGGCGTACCTTGGACGGATGGGTACAACTGATGTGCATTGCTTGGTCCTTCGTATGACCTTCTGTTGATGATCGAGGTCAGTTGTGCCTATCGGGAGTGCGGGAGGAAAAGTGCATGTTGGGGCACCAGAGTGAAACATCGGTCCCCCTGCTCACATGGCAGCACCCTGCCCCTGCAGCACGCAGGCAATGGCAGTCACTCCCAAGCATCCCTTCCCAAGAGCGAGTCTGGAGGCTTTGGAGCGGGGACATTGGGAGGGTGCGCACCATCACTGACATGTGTTGTGCAACACCGGGGCCATGCCGGACCTCCGGGTGGTACCCATTGGTGGCCCCTGCATGTCCCAGCATCTAGCGCCCCCCCCTGCTGTTTGGTTTTGTGCTCCCCGGGGTTCTGTATTTTGGGATCAGGGCACGCAGACCGTGCAGCCCCAGAGCGGAGCCCTGGGTGGGCATCCACCTGCTCGGTGGGGCTGGGGGGTGAGACCCAATTCAGGTGAGCTGAGCAAGGGTGTCGGTAGGTGGGTGGACGAACCGTCTTTAACACGGCCACCCACCATGAGGTACTGGATTGCAACCAGTCAAAGCCACATAACTTCAAAAAAGAATGGGAAGTGAAGGACAATGCAAACTAGTGTGAGAAACGAAACGCACTGTGAGACCGAGAAACTACTGCATGTATGCTCTTCGTCGCGTTGCCGGAGTGGGAGGAGGGGGGGGGTTTGTTCCTTGGCTGACACATGTGGGCAATCCAGCGCGGTGGGTCGGTCCCCTTGCCCATTCCTTGGGGGGTTACCAAGCCGGGTGGTGTCTGCTATGCACTAGGGACTGGATGCCTTGTTGTGGCGATATAAACTCCGGGCCATCTGCACGGCCCATGGGCATCTGTCGATCTTGAATGCGAAGTAGGCAAAGAGCAAAGGGTTCTGAGAGAAGGAAGACAGAG
Source organism: Eutreptiella sp. 'Long Island Sound 2002' (assembly GCA_964036045.1). Lineage (NCBI taxonomy): Eukaryota > Euglenozoa > Euglenophyceae > Eutreptiales > Eutreptiaceae > Eutreptiella > Eutreptiella sp. 'Long Island Sound 2002'. Next base: position 23,124,087 of record OZ038397.1, on the reverse strand, counting down.
CATTTTAAGGGGAATGTTTTTGTTCTGGATGCGTCCTCTTTTGTGCCATGCCTGTTTGTTCAGGGGGGGGGGGGGGATGCCTAGACCCCCTTCCCGTGCCCAGGAACCAGCAATGTTTGGCTGTGTAACCAGCGGGTGGTTCATGGACAGTGTTTTCAGGCCAAAAAATGCCGGTGCACGACCATGAGCAGCCCTGTGCGACGGAATCTTTTTTTCTGGCATGCCCTTTCCTTTCTCACAGGTACACGTCTCCCATGCACCTCAATCTAGTGTCATGTAACACACACATCAAAGTTGGGTGTAATGAGAGATGATGCCCCACCCTAAAGCAACAAACCAGCAAATTTGAGCCCCAGGCTGCCGCTGGGAACCTACACTGTCATGCTTGAGTGAACAACATGCTTCAGGCACGGTATATTGGATTGGCTTGGATTTGCCTGGGATGGGAACAAAAATGTGTCCCACGCACACTGCCGCTATGGCTCTAGAGGGCTTGCAAGCAAGGAAAGGTCTCTCTCGTTCTCCGCTCACTATGTTTAAATGTGTGAGTTTAAGTAGCCAAGGGCAAACAGGGTAGGGTCAGGATTGCTTTACCACGGTTGTCTCCAACCATGCTTGCCTCCATGGCCTTCATTGCTGGCAGTTGAGTGTCAGTTTCTGTTGAGTTGCTGAAAATTCAATGGGTAGGCTGGGGTAAGGGATAAGGACCCGGCCCCCTTCCTATTCTTTGCCACATCAACTGTCACCTGTTGTGCAATTGGGGTGCAAACACTCATGATGGCCAACCACCTTGTGCCATCCTGATCGGCATTGTTGGGCCGTACTGGCCGCAGGTGCGCACCGCATGCCGGCGTCAGGTGCCCCCATTTCTGTGCTTTTCCTGCGATGCCTTGTACTACTGGTGATGAGCCTCAATATACCAGTGTCTGCTAGCTGCGATTCCTGTTGTGTACTGCCTTTGATGCTGCTCTCCCTTCCCTGCGGTTGTTGGTTTGGCACTGATCCAGGTGGGTGCACTCTACTGCGTCGCAGGCATCCCCAAATGCACATTGCAAATTGGTTGTCTTTAGCACAGAATTGCAGGAGATACTTCGGGAATCAACAACTGGAGTCTGTGCAACAACGCTTTATGTTCCAAACAAAAGAAGCCAAAAAAAACGGTCATTTTGCCCTCAAACCACATCCGAAAAAACGGCCGTTTAAAGGACACAACGCTTGCAATCACAATTGTAAGAATACGCATTGCAAACTGGCTGTCCTCGGCACAGAATTGTGGAGGATATTTTGGGAATCAACAACTGATCTCTGTGCAACAACAGTTCTTGTTCCACAAAAGCCCCCAAAACGGTCATGATCGTCGTTGTGTTGCTGACCAACACCGCCCCCCCCCCCCCCTGAAACTGAACGAGGTGTTGCGTCATGCGCTCCACGAACCAGAGATGGAGTTGCCAAAGGGTCACCTGGGTGCCATCTGTGTACAGCATGTATGAAGTATATGAAGAACTACTTACAACCCACGTTGTGCCGGAAGTGCAATGCCTGCCTAACCACCATGGGAGGCCCCACAACTTGCACACCATGCCCCCAAACTCAGGGCAATGTGAGGCGGGAGGGTCCCGGAGGCGCCATCCCGCCATGGCCTGTGCATTCCTCCCCCTCAGCCCTGCCAGGGGAGGTGGAACAATGGATTGCAAGCACCCTGGCAAGGACTTGACAAGACACAGGCCATGCGTGGCTACACAATTCCACAGTTGTTGCAGCAGTCCGAGTGCACTTCTGCACCGACTGGACCCAGGGTACAGGTGCTTGGACTGACAACAGCAAACGCATGGTGTGCGCATGGACGCCTCCCCTGTAAACTCCCACGGGGTCACACAGCGAAAAGAAAGACCCTTGGGGGGCTCTGCATCATTGTCTTTGAAGACACGGAAGAGGTGTGCCCTCCTGTTTCTCACTGCTCTGTCTTGCTGCTCTAGCCCCCGTGCTGGGCCATACGGCTGTACTCACCCATTACAGGGACCGGTCTGTGTCATCTCCCGGTAGGTTACTCCCACCGTGCTCAGTCACATGCTACGTGCGCCTGGTGCAGAGCTCGTGCAATTGTCCTGTACAATAAAAAATAGATTCCAGTTCACTGCCGTTGTGAGTCATGGTCACCTTCAATCCACAGGAACACCAGATGTTGCGGCGTGTTCTCGAGAATCTCACGGTTCAGTAGCCCTTGGTCGGTAGCAACACGGCAGAGGGAAGACCAAACGACTGTTTGGGTCCCCGCAAGCTTCACGAAGTTGGACGGAACGCCACAAAAGGGGGAAGGGGGAAGAGAACACTATTCGGGGGTTGCTGGGGTCCTGGACCACACGCCAACACCGCCGCTGAGGCAAGGCACAAGAGGATGACTTATTTACACAATGTTTGGTTTGGCACACTCTGTGTCCAGCTGAGCTCTCAGGAACACCCCGGAGCAGATGTCCGTAGAGACGGTGAGGGCCGAGTGCGGCCCTGATCAGTCAGAGGCCCCATACGCCACAACCCACAATATCTGACGCCTACACACAAACGCTGTGAGTACCACACCAGAGGCAGTGTATCTGAGAAAGACCTCCATTGACCATCTGAGTCCCCCGCCCCCCATGATCACCCCATCGGAATAGCACACTCCCCTCCGCTGTCTCATCGAATTAGAACCTCCGCCTTGGCCAAGCCCATGCTGAACTGCCTCTGTATGTCGCCAGACCAAGGCCTTCTGTGAATGGTTTTGGTGTAATCAGCGCAACGAGGGGATTCAGAAAAAGACTCAAAGGCTGATAGGCTCAGGGCGGCGCCGGAAACCAGCACCGCAGCGAACCGGGACTAAGCGTGTTGCATGTCATGACAAACCTGCAATCCCCACCTCCCCCAGTCGGCAAACCCGCCTCCACAAGGGCTGAAAATCCGACGGTTCTCGAGGAGAGCTTTCTCCACTTTGGGATGCATTTCATAGTACACTTGCAATCATGCAATCGCTCGGACTGTGTGAGCGTCCACCGCCTCATTGGGAAGGGTTCCCACTGCTGCATACACGGAGTACGGGACAGGGAGAGGGAAAGGTTGCCATGATTGCGTCTCAAGGCTGTGACAGTGCGCCACCAAACCACAGCCTGGTCTTGTGGCAAAGGCAAACCGCGTATCTTCAAGCGCCACCAGTTGATTGAGAGGATAAGCATGGGGCAAAGATGGCATTGGCTACCAAACACCACTGATCGGGTCAAAGGATTCCATGGAAGACATGTCCTCGTATGAAAAACCCCAGCCCCCGGCCACTATCAACTTCCTCTGCCACACAGTCACGCATGGCTGAATGCGTGCACACAACGTGTCCGGCAACTGCACCCACTTCCTCTCACTCAGGGAGAACTGCTCCACGGATGCCAGGGGCATCAGGTGGGATGGATGGCAGCCTCCAACAACCACAAGGCCATCCCCCAGAGTGCAAAGCCCAAAGCGTCTCGGGTCCCGGTCAACTATCATTCCAGGAAGCCGTTCCCAGTGCCCGTTGCCCTGATATTCCAGCAACTCTAACGGACGATTAAGTTGGCAAAACAATTGGGACCCAACGGCTACCAATGCCAGCTGCACTGCGTAACGGGACGGTATGACGTCCAGTGCATCCCACCTCCACGACACGGCGTTGAACACACCAACAAACCATGGACGGTCACGGTCAAATTCAGGATTAGGGATAATCCTGACCAACCGCCCACCCCACGGTCTGAAAGCGTGAAAACCCCAGTGTCCCCAACGAGACTGCGGTGTCTCAATCTCAACCCACTGATGCGTCTTGGAGTTATAGATCGCAGTCGATTCTCTGCCGACCACAAAAAGACATGTCTGCGTGCCACTCAGACCCATAGACTCGCTCAGACCATAGTACTGCGCCTCGCGCCGCAACTGCCCGCGTGCAAGGGCACTACGGGGCACGGAGGTGGTGCCCTCGCGCAAATGCTGCAATATCAGCGCAAAGTGCTGCGGGTCCCGGTCGATGAAGAGGCGGCCTGCGTGCCTCAATTTTGCCCGACATCCACCGAAACCCTAAAAACCCAATTCTGTGAAAAATACGTAGTGTCAGGAAAAGCACCGTGCCACCAGGGGCTGGTTCTTGCACACAGCAGGTCTTGGGAACCGGGCGGTACATCCCCACCCTGGAGGACAGTCTTCTGTTGTTAGAGAACTGGAAAAACCCAAATTTACCAGATAATTGACTTCCGGGTCTGTCTGTTGCCGCACTCTAGGGGCAACGTTGTGAATCGGTAGTGGCCGCGTGGTGCCCCTGCTGCACCCCATGCTGTGAACCGCCTGCTGAAAAAGGTGGGTGGCAGGCCACTCAAAGGCACCAAACCAGACCGCAACAAAATGAATTGTTGCACTTTGTCCTTTCGTCAACCTCTTCTTCATACGTCCAATCCAATGCCGTATGTTGTATTATGCGTGGACCGCGGGCCCCAGAATGCCTCCGAGGTGCATACTCTGTGTGTTGGTGCCCAGCCCATGCATGGCCCATATTCATCACTCGATCTGCCACCAGGCGGCCCGTTTGAAGGCACTCAGAGCACGAGGAAGAGCGAAAGGCACTTTTTGTGGCTGGAACGCAACTGCATGGAGGCCGAACTGGGGCGTCTCCACTAAAAGGTGCGTCTGCAGCGAGTGGACAACAACTTCTCGGTGTCTTTTGATCTGTTGCTCTGGGGCAGAAAAAAAACGCCAGAAGAGGGTTGGCACGACGGAGAACCCGATTGCAGCGGGATCAGCGCTGTTTTCAGGGGTTGACTGCACCTTAGAACGGTTCTGACCCCATTGTGCCCCAACACCATTGGTCACCCGCCCCCCTCGGTACGGCGTGGCTGACATTTGAGCAAGAGAGGAGGTTGGGTTCATGGGGGCAACCCCCTGAAGGGACTGCGCTGTTCTGCACCTGAGTGATCATGTGCGGTGGTTCAGAATGCCATGAAACTGCGGTTTCTGTTCTGGAATTGCTGTTGGTGTTCAGATCTGTGACCCCGGGTTTGCGATGGCCTGCCTTGTTTTCAAGCAAAATCCTCGGTTTTGAGCCCTGCGAGTCACTCCCTCGCCATTCTGTGCAGCGCCGGCCAAAAAAAAGACCATTATTGCCCATGTTTGGGCTTTAGGGCACCCCAACTACCCCGAGAGGCTGTATCTGTCCTGTGCCTAGTGCCGCACGGACAATGGGCAAACCCAACAAACTGCACCTCAAAAAGCAAACTGTACAACCACGATGTGTCCGTTACCACGGGGCATTTGGTGAAACCTAGTATGCACGTAGCAAAACCTAGTAAAATGTAGCAAAACCTAGTAAAATGTAGCAAAACCTAGTAAAAAAATTTTTTTTTAAAATTTTTTTTTTAAAAAAATTTTTTTTACTAGGTAAAAAAAGCAAAAATTTTAAAAAATTTTCCCTTACTAGGTTACTAGGTAGTGACAAATTTGGACTTGAATTTGAACAAAAAAAACCAAGTTTATGGGGGGGGGGGTCAACGGTAGGTGGTATTTATGTTTAAGGGCATGGTGCCCCCTGGTCTATTCCAGGCCACTTGTGTAAGTGGCGCCCCACCCGGGCCAAACCGTGTATTGCAAGGTCAGCAAAAATAAAATGAGGCTCAAGAAAAGAAGGAGCTTTTATATGATAAATATATACATACATATATGAGGTGCACACACGCGTGCTTTATATGAAGTCGCAAAACACGCGCTTGTAGATGAGGTCCGACTTCTTGTCTTTGTAGGTGGGTTGTGCAGAGGGAGGGTTGTGCTTGCACATGTTGCGAATCACGCCCGTGGTCTTTTCTTCCAACTCTTTGATTAGATTTTTGTCATACTCCAACCAGGCGCCTCGCCTTAGGCCCATTGTGCGATGGGCACAGTCATTGCTGTGCGGTGTAGTAACTTCAACAAACCACATCCCAGCTGAGGCGGCATCTCTCCGCACTTTCGCGACAGCAGCACAGCCTTGCCAAGATCCCTTACCGGTAGGACCGAATCGAAAGGTGCCAATACCTGGGAGGAGTCATGACAGAAACACGGCTGGGCACCCCATGTGCATAAGCAAAACGTAACATACAACATACAATGCAGGGAAGAGAGCCGAGCCGGAGGCGTGAAGTAACCCCCAGAAAGTCCAATGAGTGTAGCAGCCCATAATAGGGGGGCATAGATTTTGATTGTCGGTCCCCCGCATGCATTGCACCTTAGCCTGTGTCTGTGACTCTTTACCCATGAATGATGAGTAAGCTCCTTCATCAGATCAAGGGTAAAGTGTCACAAACAACCAAGCAATAAAAGTACACTGCATGCGTATTATAAGGGTGTCATCCGTGCCCACGGGACTCATTGTCGCTGATTTCTTCGTGCCTGCCTCAGTGCCTTCCGCAGAGCTTTGCTTGGAGGACATTGTTGCAAACACGAAGGGCAAAAGGAAAAAGGGGAGGCCCAGTAACCTAGTAAAAAAAAAACTTTTGTTTTCACTAGGTTCTAAAACCTAGTAAAAACAAAAACTTTTTTTTTACTAGGTTCCGAAACCCCCACCGCTGCAGAGCGGGGAGCAAAATCAGAAGTGGCCCACAAGTGGGCAAAGTGGCTACCTCACCCCTGCCGTATCGGGGAGCCCCACCGCTTCAGAGCGGGGGGCAGAATCAGAAGTGGCCCACAAGTGGGCAAATTGGCTACCTCACCCCTGCCGTATCGGGGATCCCCTCCGCTTCAGAGCGGGGGGCAAAATCAGAAGTGGCCCACAAGTGGGCAAATTGGCTACCTCACCCCTGCCGTATCGGGGATCCCCACCGCTGCAGAGCGGGGGGCAAAATCAGAAGTGGCCCACAAGTGGGCAAAGTGGCTACCTCACCCCTGCCGTATCGGGGAGCCCCACCGCTGCAGAGCGGGGGGCAAAATCAGAAGTGGCCCACAAGTGGGCAAAGTGGCTACCTCACCCCTGCCGTATCGGGGAGCCCCACCGCTGCAGAGCGGGGGGCAAAATCAGAAGTGGCCCACAAGTGGGCAAATTGGCTACCTCACCCCTGCCGTATCGGGGAGCCCCACCGCTTCAGAGCGGGGGGCAAAATCAGAAGTGGCCCACAAGTGGGCAAAGTGGCTACCTCACCCCTGCCGTATCGGGGATCCCCTCCGCTTCAGAGCGGGGGGCAAAATCAGAAGTGGCCCACAAGTGGGCAAATTGGCAACCTCACCCCTGCCGTATCGGGGATCCCCTCCGCTTCAGAGCGGGGGGCAAAATCAGAAGTGGCCCACAAGTGGGCAAAGTGGCTACCTCACCCCTGCCGTATCGGGGATCCCCTCCGCTTCAGAGCGGGGGGCAAAATCAGAAGTGGCCCACAAGTGGGCAAAGTGGCTACCTCACCCCTGCCGTATCGGGGATCCCCACCGCTGCAGAGCGGGGGGCAAAATCAGAAGTGGCCCACAAGTGGGCAAATTGGCCACCTCACCCCTGCCGTATCGGGGAGCCCCTCCGCTTCAGAGCGGGGGGCAAAATCAGAAGTGGCCCACAAGTGGGCAAGGTGGCTACCTCACCCCTGCCGTATCGGGGATCCCCACCGCTGCAGAGCGGGGGGCAAAATCAGAAGTGGCCCACAAGTGGGCAAAGTGGCTACCTCACCCCTGCCGTATCGGGGAGCCCCACCGCTGCAGAGCGGGGGGCAAAATCAGAAGTGGCCCACAAGTGGGCAAGGTGGCTACCTCACCCCTGCCGTATCGGGGAGCCCCACCGCTGCAGAGCGGGGGGCAAAATCAGAAGTGGCCCACAAGTGGGCAAGGTGGCTACCCAGTAACCTAGTAATAAAAAAAAATTTTCTTTTTACTAGGTTCTGAAACCTAGTAAAAACAAAAACTTTTTTTTTTACTAGGTTTGAAAACCTAGTAAAAAAAAAAGTTTTTTTTTTTACTAGGTTTTGAAACCTAGTAAAAAAAAAAACTTTTTTTTTTACTAGGTTCCCAATACCTAGTAAAAAAACGTGTTACCTAGTAAACTGTTACCTAGTAAAAAAAAAAACTTTTTAAAAAAAATTTTTTTTACTAGGTTTCACTACAGACCCGTTACCACGCCGCCCCCTGCGTATCATTCGATGTGGATGCATTCATGTATCTTCTTTGGTGTATCGCTGAGCCATTCAGGGCACGCTGTACGCCAGGTAGAGAGACCTGTGTAGGGGAATGACTGTGTGGCAGCTGCGGCTGGAACAGTGTCTGACCCCTGACTATAAATGGCGGGCATGTGGGAATGTGCGCTCCAGGCAGTGTGCGGACCATGGTTGGCCCTCGTGGTACCATTGGCTTCAATGTTGTTTCCCGCAGCAGTCCGCCGCTGTGCGCCGAGCCGCTAACCCGTGGGGGGATGTGTAGCGCATGTTACCGTCGTGTGTGCGAGTGCACGAGCCCCGTGCGAGGGGGCTGCACGTTTTGTGTCTGCTGTCTGCACCGTACAGCACGGTGCATGGTGCCTGCGGTGCCTTGACATCCCCCCGGTATGGGGCAGAATCGCTTGCAATACATGTAGCTCCTGGACCCGGTTTTGGCTGTCGCCGTAGAGAGGCATCAGTCATACATCATGCCCCCTCCTGCATATGGTGCGCCACAGGTGCACATCTTCCACTTCTTCTGTCGTCTGCCTCCCAGGGGGGGTTGTAGGTGCGTAGGTGGAGGCGAGAGTTTATGACCACACCAGGAGTTGGACCATGGGGGCAGAGGGCAAACCCGGGGGGGGGGGGGGTCACAAGACCCCAAGATTTGTGCAGCTAAACTGGTTCAAATATTGTGATGATTTTCGGTTGAGATTTTTCTGATTGACATTTATTGAGATTTGAGGAGGGGATTGGACCCGGGGGCGGGGGGGGGGGTTCGTGTCAACAGGTGCGAAGCATTGCTGACCCAGGGTGATGTAGCACTGCCAATGATGAAATGATGTCCAAAATAGACTGTTGTGCTCCCAAGCCCAGGGCCTTCCAGTTTCAGTCCCACTTCGGTCGACCTTCGATAGGTTTGTCGCTTTCCTTTACAGTAGCCTAAACCCCTGATGAATCCCCGGGGCTGGACCATGTCTCGTCCCCCCCTTTGGCCAGCGACGGGGTAGTAATCGGTCGAACCCTCAAAAGCGCAGCCGGACGACAAATCCGTCGCTGCACACGAACACCCGCGCATGGGGCCAGACCAAAGGCGTGAGGACGAACCCCAAATCGTCATCAATATCTCTTGAATGGAGCTCCTACTGCCCCTGCTCGTCATAAAATGGTCGCGGCCGCGAATGGCAGGGCGAAGCTTGTCCTGCACCGTCGGGGCTGCGGATTCTCTCTCTCGTTTCCGTTTCACTCTGGGAAACCCCATGACACTTGCCCTCAAACTTCAGTACACTCCCGTTGCACCTGAGTTCACTTTTGGGGCATCCCTCGTGCGCTTTGCCACACCCCCATTACCCGTTGGGCGTTGTGACACGTTTGGTACACTTTGACAAACTTTGCGTTCTTGGCGCTGCCCGGTGAGCAACCCGTCATCGGGTTGCTGGCACACGGGGGGTGAGCGGCCTCGGTGCGCGAGCGACAGCAGCCCCCTGTTCCCCCCCCCCCCACCACCACCACATTGTGGGAGTCAGCATTTTCGCCGAAATTTGCAGGTTTCGTGTTCCAATCTCAGTGTTCCCCTTTGTAAACCTGACCACAGCAGAGGGGTGGATGCTGCTGCATACGACAACAGGGCGTGGGCAACAAATCACATGGCTCATCCAAGTATTCGAATCATCGTCCACAGCTCGATGTGAGCTCTCCACCATGCTTTGTCCTGCGTTGCCATTGGCCCTGGGGCCCGTATCGCCCTGGTAACTTCAACGGTAGACCACCGCTCATCCTATTCGTGTGCATGAGTGGTCCCCAGCATGTACCTTCTCTCACAAATTGAAATAACTGGAGCAAGATGTCGTGACGGTACGATAGAGGATGCGGTTACCCTCACTCCTCAGGAAACCCTACAATGATGACCATGTCAACTGCGGTGAGGATTGTGCAACACGCATCAGTAAACGTGGCAGGTGCTGTGCTTGTCCTGGATCTGATGCAGCACAGGGCGCGACCCTTGAAGTTCAGGGAACGGACACCCTCCCTGCCCCTCCACGCGCTCATTCGCTCGCTCTGCATGCTCGCTCCAGGCCTGCAACATTGGTCGTAACGATGGAGATAAATAGTGGAGTATCCGACGTTAGGGTGCACCAAACTTGGTGATGCCTTGCGGCCGTTGACTTGATTAGTCTGCACTGACAGCAAAGAGAAGACCAGGTGCAGGAGTGGGAATGGACTGTGGGCAGCAACGTTGCGGACGCGGCTATGGATATGGTTATGTAAAGGTTAATGGTTTTATAAATTCCCGCACCCCAGCTCCCCCGAGAATGGAACGATCAAGGTGCAAGAGTCGACTTGCCGGCAAAGAGAGAAGGGGAACAGGCTCCAAGCCCTCCTCCTGCCCAATGCCGCTGGTCCATTGCTTTATCTTATCGTACTTGTGCTGACGAAGCCTGGCTGCACCCGGGGCATCCCCTGACTACGTCCAGAGCAAATGCCGGACACATTCTGGGCTTGTCATGCACCACATGTGTCAACATACGTTCGAATGTCGATGCAGACAAACTACGCCGGTTTGAGGCATCGCATCGGCCACAGCACGGGGTTCAAACCAACCCCCCGTTTCCCTTCGGTGACCCGCGACTGACTCTGAAGACCGCGCTGCAGACCACAGCATCGCGACACAGAAGTGGCTCGACTTCACTACTGCCACTCTCGGTTCCGGCTGCACCACGAACGTGCAGCTTGACCTCCAGGTGCTGCATCTTCCCCTGACACATGGTCATCCCTGCTGCCAACTGGGGTCAACCAAGCAAACCCAGCAGGTTGACTGGCTAGACAAGCCCAATCGAATAGCGCGCGATTGACCAGTGAAGTCGCACGGCTACATTGGCCTGGGTCACAGAATTCGAGGATAGATTTTGGATGGCACCCACTCAGCACAGGCCAAACAGCAAAGGCGACGTGCTGCGCAAATCCGCGTGGCTGGAATCCGCTGCACGGAAGACACCAGAACCGCGATGACAAATTGACTGCACACCGGGCAACGGTACAGTGACAAACTGTACACAGGCGTACTGTACACAGGCGAACGGTACACTGGAACACTGAACGCACAGAGCACAGAACGCAGAAGCAGACGGGTGGCGGAGCTTGGACGAAAATCAAAAATAGTGTCATGTCCAGACTTGCCACTGGCGTCCGCCAGGTCAGCGGCGATGAGCAGGAGCGGGGTCGCACACGGGACGTAGCTGGTTCCTACTCAGTTCCGTGTGCGGCAGGAGCGGATATTACTGAGTGGTACTTGGTACGGGTCGGATTCCTGACACAACTCAGTTCCCCTGCCGATGGCATGTGTGGTCATGTCTGCAGAAAGCGAAGAGCTCCGGTGCTACTGCGGGGCCAAGTACGCTTTGATATGCTCGGCCATAGAGGGGGCCGAATCACGGATCATCTGCAGATTCCCCCAAATGAAATGCAGTCCCGGCACCGGGCACGGCCCCCCGGCCACGTGCGCCATGGCCCCCTTGCCCACACCCTCCTTGCGGATGAAGTCCCAGCCAGAGCCCAAGCGGGCACACAAGGAGGGGCAGAGCCAGTCTTGATGCGCCCCTGCCATGTGGTACCCCGTGGCAAACAGGACTGCATCGACGGGAAGCTCCTGTAGACACGGAGGAATGCTTGGGAGTCATGGGGACAGGATTGGGGAATGGTGTGGGGGAAGAGAGGGGGAACTGGCGGGTTGTGGGAGGGCGTGTGTTGGGCACAAGGGCGTCCGCGGTAGAACTAACACAGGGCACTTTGTCTGCACTGCCAAACCCTGCGGATACTCGTAACCCCCGCCGGTGATAATATGATTCGTGTCGGATGGTCTTGCGCCGCACTGTTTTGTGGGTCATCTTGTTTTGACGTGTTGTGTGTGCCCCGTGTCATTGCCAACAAAGAGACAAATCGATTGCATTCGCAAAATGGGTGCTTCACGCCCCTTTTCAGCGCACAGATCGTGTACGACAGGCTGCGGTGGGCGGTCGCCCGACCGCCGGTGCCATTCAACGACGCTTCCTCGGGATTGGGGCATGACCGAGCTCGGCCGCATGGTCCGGACCAGAGTCAGCCCTTGACACGCAACATCCGTCCCCTCGTGGTAACTGCAGATCAGCGTACCCCTTGGCATCAGAGGTGGTCCCATCCCGTACACCCTTTCCCTGTAGCGCCCCTGAAGCGGCGGTCCCCCGAAAAGCACACACAGGGCGGGAGTGGGGGGCTTTCTCGTCGGTTGTCGTACGGGTATCGGAGGTTGTTCCACGAAGGCCCTGCGGTGGGGGCGAGATGGTGGTGCACTTTAGTTCTGTATTCCAGCGAATGCACCAAAGCTACGTCTGCTTCAAGATGCAGTGCCCGATCGAATGCGTATGACGACAAAAGCGTTGCACACATCTCCGGCCCCAGTAGACGGTACGAGGAGCGAGGGTCCCGTGAGTGACCCAAGCGACGTGCGTGTGAGGCCCGGAGGGCCGAACTCGCGTCACTTTTTGCGCCCGCACGCGCTGGAAGTGGCCGCCGGCCCCGGCGAACACATTTTTGCGCGTCACTTTTTGCGCCCGCACGCTTGGTAAACCCCGAAAAGCGGCCGTGATCGACGCTCTTTTTTCGGCTTGGCATCCCAGACGCGTTTCGATCCAACAGCCGCATCCGATACCAGTTCTCCCGAAGCGGCCATGCTCTGCCGAGCTCCAGCCGCCTTTGACCCGGTTTGCAGACCCCCCAGAACGCTGCAGCATCGCGGCCTCGGCCCTTGACCCGGTGCTCACCACGGAAATAGGCGTGCGTCCCCTCAAGCCCCTGTACGGCACTCAGACGGAGGCAATAAGTGTCCTTCGAGAAGAAAATTTCGGGGAGGTTAGTGGGGCAGCCGTACGCTCTGCCGTGACCCTCGAGCCCAGCCTCTGCCCCCCCCCCCCGCAAGCCCCAAGCAGCCGACATGCGCACACCTTCCCGCCCTTCAGCACAACCCCGTCCTCTTTGAAGCGCTGGATCTCCTCGTGCACAACGCTCACCTCGCGCCTGCGGACCAGTTCCACGGTGCCAATGTCCATCGTGGCGGCGGAGAACATGTCCCGCCACCCTTTGATGGGCGGCCGCTCGCTGAACTGCAGCCCCAACGCCTGTACGTCCCCGCAAATTTGCTGCCGCACGTGCATGTGCACACTGTCGACGACTTCCCAAAACACCTCCGGATACTTGAAGAGATGAAGACGGGGGAGATGAACACGTAAAGGGGGAGTGGCGGGGGGAGGGTGGCTGCATCTGGGATTACAACAGCTCCCCCGGATGCCTCCAACAAGGCGCACAGGAGTGGGTCAGGGGGGGTTTGGTGCCTCGTCAAATTGGCAGGGGGTAAACTCGACGTTGCGTAATTTGGCGGTGGCCCCCAACCGCAGCGGTACCTGCCGACCGCCACCAGAGAGTAGGGGCCCTGGATAGGCTTCACGCGAGCGCCTTGTCCCCCAGGGGCAACATGTCTCTGGCCCATGTTTTTGTTGAGCGTTTCCCTAGCCCCCGTCACGCTGCAACCTGGTTCTGGTTTATGGGTGGACGGGTACGGCTCATTGTGCCACAGAGGCAAGAGAAATAGCGTCGCAACCTTGTTCCCCAGCGCTTTTCGATTCCCCAGTGGATAGTGGCAGGCCTGGTGTTGGTCCGAACCCATTGCAGGAGCCTAGTTCAAGTTCAAAAGTTTGAATTTTTCAGCACTCGGGGTACGATGGACCGATCCCCGATTCTGCTTGAGCACCACCAGATTGAGCACCGGGGGAAGGCCTTGCCAGAGCCTAAGGTGGGGCTTAAATGCGGAGGCAAGCCCCCCCCCCTCCCCCCTCCAAGCACGTTTTTGTCGGGAATTGACGTCCTACTGTCGGAGCGAGGAGGCAATCTTCGTCAACCGTGTTCTTAGGCCGGGTCACAGGGTTGCAACCTGGTTCTGGTTCTGGTGATGGGCGGTCGGGTACGGCTCATTGCGCTACAGAGGAAAGAGGAATAGGGTCCCAACCTTGTTCCCCGACGTCCCTCAGGTCCCTAGTGGGTGATGGCAAGCATGGTTTTTGGTTTGAACCCCTTGCAGGATCCTAGTTCAAGTTGAAAATCTAAACGTGACTGCCCACACAGATGAAGACGATACCGCTAAGGCAAATAAGATTATTGAGATGGAGCGCCTGATGGAACAAGAGGAGGTGAAACGCTTCGTCGTCATAGCCGCTGGGGCTGTCGTCATCCGGAGGGTTGAGCGTTCGGTCAGAGCCTTGGCTGCAGACACGGGCGGCTCCGGCTAGCTTGTTGGACAAGCCAGCCGGAGGGGGGCTGATTGTTGCCATGCAGGCTCAGCAAAGCTGCGGCAGGTTCAAACTTGTTTTATGAGGGCGGGAGGCGGGAGGGGGGGGTCTGAGATCCGTGGGTTGTGTACCAAAAATGGCGCAAAAACCTTTCCCCTTTACTCAGCTTTTAATTCCCCCCCCCCTGAGGAACTTTTGATGGACCTGGGGGAGGGAGGGGGGTCTAAGGAGGGGAGGGTGACCCTCCTCCTCACCTTTTCCCGTTTCAAGCACAAGCCGGGGCAGGTCTCTTCTCCTGCATGTGCCAGAGGGCTCACAGAAACCGTGGGTTGAGCACAGACCTGATCAAGGGCCTCCTTAAATGGACTTTGATAGCACAACTGCTGTAGGAGTCCCACGAGCCATCGGGGAATGATCGGACTGGGGCTTCGTTGTAGGATCATGGGCTTCGCTCCTGCATACAGTAACAAGCGTGACACGTGCGACCCGTGTGCATAGAGCACCAACCACTCGCATGCACCAAACAGGATACTCCCTTGGTTGCAGCCTCACAACAGTGTTCTGCTGGCTTGGGGCCATCAGAAATTGGGACTGTGAGAACTAGACAATCGAGTCTTGTCTGGTTCCCTCTGACTCGTTTCGTGTGTACAGCAACGCTTGATGATCATACGTCCAGACGGAGGGAATACATGTCACCACCACTTGATATTGGGTGTAGGTGTGGGCTATCGGTGCAGCCTGTCTCATGCTTCCAAGCCCCCACGGTGGGGAAGGGAACTGGGGAGGGAAGAGGTGGGGGAGACGCCGAGGCAATCACAAAACGCCACGAGAAATTTCGCTGAAGATCCCGGGCATTTTTGTGCGCATGCAGTGCAAGGGACTCATGGACCAGAGGCAAACGACCAAGAGCAGCAACACCACCAAACACCGGTGACAAAACCACCAACAACACCAAATTCAGCACCAACGGCACTGCCAGCAGCAACCACCAACACCACACATGGCGTGGACACTTTCATCAAGCTGGTGGAACCAAGAAGGTTTTATAAACCTCTTTAAAGTCCAGGGTGGAGGTACCCTTTCTAGCAAGCAGCAGCAAGCAGCAAGCAGCAAGCAGCAAGCAGCAAGTAGCCGCACATAGCAAGCACGCGCAAAATGGCGGAAAATCAAATTTCCGTTGCGGTGGTTCGGATTCAACTGAAATTTTGGTGGATGATACCTGTGAGCATGAAATACAATCATACAAAGTTTGGGGAAGAAACTCAACAGTGGCGGCTGGGAATAGTTGCCGCAAGTGGCGGACCTTTAGTGGGCTAAACGGCCCCACTTGGGGCCCAAAATGGCCAAAATAAGCCTTGAGGGACCTTTTACACATGCTTTTCCAAGTCCCACCTTCCTTCGTTGTGTTTGACTGCCATGTATCGCCTTGGGCACCCTTACGGTGATGAATAATCATGAATGGGCACACTTGCACACTATTTACGCGCCGCCATGGAATGCTACATTGTCACCTAGGCGTGGTGCAATGGGCATGTGCTAGGTAGTGTAGCGTCAAAAAATGGTGGAAAATATTTTTTTGTCAAATTTGTTACTACACCACTTGTGATGCTCAAAGAAGTGCCTTTAGCTCAATTTGAGCCCATGGTGACCCCATGTTACCCCCCAAAAGTTCTAAAAGGGCTCCAAAATGGGAAAAGGATTATCGGCGAAATCCAAAGCACCACGACAGAGTTGTGATTTTTGCCCGTTTTGCGTGTGCTTGCTTGCTTGCTACTGCCTGTTGCTTGCTAAACGTGGAAGGTCCACCCTAGACACTAGAGAGTTATAAAACTAAGACTAGTTCCACCTGCTCGGTGACTCTAACCTAGTTTGGTTTTCTTTGGGGGGGTGAAACAAGGTTATTGCTTAGCGTTGAGGGCCATGTGCATTGCATTCATTGCTTCAAAGGTCTTTCAAGGCCCCAAGGTCATGAGCTCCACCATTTTTCAAGCCTTTTTAGAACCTTTCTAGGGCCAAAACGTGTGACCACGGGCTCAAAACGGGCTCACAACACTCGGTTGGGTGTCCCAACGGATATGGGATCACTTTTGGGAACCAGTGGGTGTGAGGGACAATCACACAAACTTATAGCAAGAAAATCAACGGTGGCGGCTAGGGACGGGGTTCGCAAGTGGTGGTCCTTGTTTTCAAAAAGCATCAAAAGTAAGCAAAAAAAATCCCCTTTTCAGGCAATATATGTGTCTAGCTTGTCCTTGGAGTTGGCCATTTGCATTGGAACCAACCTAGATGACGAACAAACACTTTTGATCACTATTCTAGCAGATTTTGAACCAAATTCATGGGCTCAATGACTCTTTTGGGGCTCAAAGTGCCGCAAAACTAGCCTTGCAAAGCACCCTTTTTTCATACTTTTTCAACTTCCACCTTCCTCGGCTGTGTTTGATTGCCATGGAATACGTTGGGCACCCTTGTGGTGATAAATGATGATGAAGGGGATCACTTGCAAGCCATCTTCTCGTTGTGAACAGCCTTCACGGCCCCATTTTGGCAATGTTGAGTGGTGGAGCACACAACGCACATGCTAGGGTAGGGGGTCACATGTGGGTCCAAAGGTCATCAAAAATAATTGTTTTCAAGAGTTGTTCCAACACCACTTGGGGTGCTCAAACAAGTGATTTCCAGCTATTTTGAGCTGTATTTGACCCATATTGGCCCATGCATTTCCCCCAAAACCCTTGGAATGGGCAATTTAGGAACTCATATTGCGGTACAAGGGGGCTTGGGGGGAATGCGGAAATTCGGGCAGTTTGGGTACCTAGCATGCCCATGGAGGGGGATATTTCCATTGGAACCATCCTACATGATGTACACACACGTTTGACCACTATTTAGTGTGTTTTGCACCCAAACAGTGGCCTCGACGACCTCTTTTTGGGCCCAAAATACCCCAAAATCAGCCTTGAAAAGCATCCCTTTGGCATAGTTTTCCAAGTTCCACCTTCTTGTGTTGTGTCGGATAGCCAGGGATTGCGTTGGACACCCTTGTGGTGATTAATAATGATGAAGGGTATCACTTGCAATGTAATCCCATGCCGTCAACGCCGTTGCACGTGCTAGGGTAGGGTTGCGGGGGTCACCCGTAGGTCCAAAAGTGGTCAAAAATGTTTTTTCAAAGTTGTTCCTAGACCTATTAGGGTGCTCAAACAAGTGGGTTGAGGCTATTTTGAGCCATATTTCTCCCATATTAGCCCATGCAAGTTCCCCAAAACCCTTGAAATGGGCAATTTTAGGATGGATGATACGTACAAGGACGTCCCGGGGGAATGTGCTGTGTTTGAATGCTATGGATTGTGTTGGGCACCCTTGTGGTGATAAATAATGATGAAGGGGATCACTTGCAAGCTCAATCCGTGAAGTCAACAACCTTTAATGCCCCACTGGACTGGTGCGCACAGTGCATCTGCTAGGGTAGGGTTACGGGGTCGCCTGTGGGTCCAAAAGTGGTGAAAAATGATTTTTTTCCCACATTGTTCGTAGACCTTTTGGGTGCTCAAACAAGTTGCCCCACGATTTCAAAAAAAAAAGCATGTAGTGTAGTTGCGCCCTGTTGTTGATGAATGGATGAATGAGGGGTCAGGAATATTGCGCCTCACCCAATTCAAGAGTGAATATTGGGGCCGAGCTGGTGGGAGGGAGTGTCAGCTACAGGGCTGTATAACGATACATGTTGAGGGACTCCAAACATGATTCCCGCCACTTCGACCATTATACCACCCTCAAAACCCTTCCTCGCTTGCTTTGCTCGCTCAAGAGACATGCCCCCCAACAATCCTCCCGCACACCTCCGCTATCAACCTCCCCTATCAACCTCCCCGCACGTTCCCCATGGACCCCCCTTTGCTACACGATCAGTCCCAAAATTGCCCATTTCAAGGCTTTTTTGGAGCTTGCATGGGCTCATATGGGTCCAAGTTGGCTCAAAATGCCCTTAAAGCAGGTATTGGCGGCTTTACAACACCACCCTCATCCGGCCCTCCTTGGCTCCTCTCAAACGCCACCTTGTAAGCGGGGCAGATGAATGCTTCTTGATGTGTCACTCCCTTTGCTCTTTTGGGTCAACTCTATACAAGGGGGGGGGGGGTTGCTTCAATGTGCTTCTTCTTGTCCAATAATACTCCTGTTTTATTATTATCCAGACTATTCATCCTCGCACTATTGAGTCATGTAGGGCAAGCAGCCCAAAGCACCGTCGCTTGCCAAAGAAGTGCCAAAGTGGTTGGCCAACGGGGCAAGGTTATTCCAACCGCCCTGCCAATGCATGCCAAGAAGCCATAAGCGGCCACCACAAAAACCAATCTCAAAGCAACCCTTCCCGCACAAACACTATGACAAAGCCATGTGTGGGAGGTGCATTTTCTCGAGCCCTAATAGTTCCAATTGCACTGTTTTCCCTACGGTGTTACCAGGCACATGTAAAGTGCTGGCGGGAATGTTCCACATCTGGTGAATCCATATTGTCCCACACAGCCAAACATGGGCTATTGCCGGTGTCGTTGTTGCCACAATGAGTGCCGGTGTTGCTGCTTCCGCCTCTCCTATTACCTCTACTCATGCTGGTAAGTGCAGCAGTGTTGTTATCACTACAACTGGTGTTGCTACATTTGCCGCTCCTCATTTTTATTGGTTCGTGAACTGACTCCTCGACATCATGTGGTGTGGGGTGACGGTGGTCCATTGGTGGATCCATCGTAAAGAACCACACCTTGCTCCCATAAATCGCATGTGAGCTCGGCCCCGGAATTGCCCATTCCAACCACCAATACACTCTTGTTCCTAAAAATAGCACCAGTCCGATACTCCGAGGAGTGCAATATGCGGCCCTTGAACAACTCCTTGCCGCTTATACTCGGCATGAATTTCTTCGTAAACATGCCGTTAGCGACCACCAACACCCGAGGCCTGCAAGAGTGAGGAGTTAGGTAGGACTTTCTGATGCGCACGAACAAGACATTCCGAACAGCGCATCACAACGGATTGGGCCGTTGGTTTTGGGGGAGAAGCAACCCCCGTTGCACATGCAACAGGCCCGATCGGGTGTCATGACGTGACTGCGGGGTAAGGTGTAGGGGGTGGACAAGAAATCGACCAAGCATTCGGTTCGGTGGGCACTTGTGTGTACTTCGTCGTCGCTCACAAATTTTTCTTGTTTCTCCATGTGTCAAGCGTAGTTGAAGTGTGTTTCGACACACTTGTTGGGGCAACAAGGCTGCCATGCATAAAAGAAACCGTTGTGGAAATCTCGAACTAGGGCTACGACCAACTTCCAAAATGCACTTCGTAAGCAAAAATGCTTTTGCCGAAGTAAGAAGCTTGCGAACGGTTCTATTTATCTTGCCTATAGCATTCGCGCACCCGCCCCAATTAGGCGCTTAGTTGTCCGAGCAACCTACCAGGCGGTCACTCAAGCCCCTTCATCGGCACGTACCATTGATGCATATTCAATACTCGAAAGGACATTCGCGTGCTAGACTTCATGGTTGTGGACGCATGTTGGGAGAAACAGTTAGGTCCCCACATGCTAAACTCCATGGAGAAGCAAAGCAAACTTAGCGCACACAACCGCGCTCTCGTCTAGCAGTGGTCCGCGTAGAATGGTATACGTACCGAGCACCATTTCGGAAAAAGTTAGCACAAAGCTTCATGTCGGGTCCGGACGTACATTCCTCGTCCACCATTGTACCCCAAAGTGCAACTTGCAAGGCAATAGCAGAAGCTCAAAGGAGGGCATACCTATAGGTCTTTGCGCTCCCGTTTGCCAAATCCTCTGCATGCACCTCCCACACCCCTTCGCATGGTTGGAACGCATGCACGACACGATGGCGCAATTGCACCTCCAACCCTAGCATCCTTTGGTACGATTGGAGGTAGTTGACAAACTGCATTCGTGACGGATACACCGGATAAGTGTCCGGCATCGGCATGAACGGTAGGTGACAATTATCGATGATGTCATGCAGGTGAAGGCGATCGTACCGCTTCTCCCAAAC
The DNA here is from genome assembly GCA_964036045.1 of Eutreptiella sp. 'Long Island Sound 2002'. Classification (NCBI taxonomy): domain Eukaryota; phylum Euglenozoa; class Euglenophyceae; order Eutreptiales; family Eutreptiaceae; genus Eutreptiella; species Eutreptiella sp. 'Long Island Sound 2002'. The sequence goes on along the minus strand of OZ038397.1, from coordinate 23,103,606 downwards.
ACCCCCGATTGTTTCATCTTGCTCCAACAATACGTAAGGTATTCCCATCCGTGAAAGGCAAGCCGCAGTCGAGAGCCCGGCGGCTGCAGCACCTACTATCAACACTTGTGGCTCCTTGTGCGGACCGTTCATGGCATTTTGTAAGGGACGAGGTACTTCCGTTTGCCCTATGTGTCGCCGTGGGCGAGGATCTGAGGCCACCGTTGGTCCATGATTGACCAATTGGAGGCGCTTCGTGAGGATACTTTCCATGATGGCAATTCCTTGAGCCAGGTACCTACACGAAACACCAACCACGAACGTAGGAAGTTGTGTGAATCCAAACAAAAAGCAAGGGGATGGAACAAACTTCCCATGTTCTTGTCGTTCCGGGTGGTCGTTGCCGAGGTTTGTGTTCAATCGCACCGCGAGAAACCTTCGTTTTGGCCCTTCATTTGGAAATTTGTGGACAGGGGGAGTTCCACACCTGCAACTTTCGGGGATGTCCATGAAATAGGGCTCCAGTTTGGAGTGCACAATCTTTGAGGATTGGTGATAAGCCACGTCGGATATTTTGCGCATGAACTCCTCTTTCAATTCATCAACAACCTTGGTATCCATGTGGCCATGAGTTTTTAATCGATCCAACACATGGTTCACAAGCAAGGTCAAGTCGTTGGCTCCATTTTGCTTTTGCCTTTTTGGAGGAACGAGCTCCTCCTCCTCGTGCCGTTTCATTAACAACCGGAAATGCGCAGCTAGAAGAAAAGGTGTGTAAGTTCCTTTGCACAAGTGATACCACAACACTAGGTTATCTTGAGGGCTCCACCCTTGTTGATGCGAGCATATTCAAAAACACCCTCCTAAGTGCACAAGATGCGTTATGTCAAACATATCCGTGCCGTAGCAACAATGTCGTGTGCCTCGATGTCGTACCAGTCCCGTAGCGGTACCAGTCCCGTTGGACTTGATTCTTCCCTGACGACCACACTATCTCCTCAGTGTGAGCCCTCAAGATACACGGCCCGAGCAATGGACCCTCAAGATGCACGCCCCGACCAATGGAGCACCGGGGTCCTTTGGGGTCCTTAGGGGAGGTCCTTCAATCACTAGTGCAATGGGGTTCCTGAGTAGGGTGCTTTCGGAGTTGCTTTAAAACGAGTGTACATGTACCAGCACCTGATACAGTCTTGATTAAGGCAAAGGGTGATAAACCTTTTCAGCGAGGGCAGTTTCCGTTGGGCCACGAGCCTGCTTGGCACCCTCTACCGGAGGCTATGAGACAAAATTAGGCACTCAAAGTATTCGAACCATCACCATGCCATGGAGACTCACAGGATCAATTCCCATGTATGCGGAACCAGTGAATTGGCCTATCTTGGTTTATCGAAAAATTCGGTGCTGAAAGAGTCGAAGCATTATACAATGAATCCGCGGTAGCGGGGAGGAGGTGCTGGTGGTCTAACGGCTGTCCACGGAGACAGTAACGGGGATATTCGAGGTCCATTTCAGCCACCACCGTGCAGGACCTGAGGATCAGATGCGGGCGGGCCCTCCACTTATGCACCCGCCTTTCTGGTGGCGCAACAAATTGAAATGGACATGCAAACAAATTTCTTAAACCACTTGCTCGAGCCCCAATGCAGGGACTGAGGGAGGAGCCACCGCAGCGGGTGCGCGCGACGATTCCACCACCACTACCGCCGCAGTTCCTATTGATTGCACTTTCCAAATGGGCACTGAGTTCACTGTGGTAGGAAAGTACTTCGAAGTACTTTATAGGCAGTAAAGTACTTTACATGCAGTAAAGTATTTGCGCATGGGTCCCCAGATGTGCAAAATCCTACAGAGGGCTGAGGGTGCGAACTTCTGCGATGCATGAAATCATGTAAAAAAGGCCGTTTTCTGAAAAAAAAAATTGCAGGCGATGCAGAATGATGCTGTGCATACGATCGACACATTGCGACACCGTCGACACGATTTTTCACAATCCAAGGGATCTGCGTTGCAATGGTATTGGACCAAGAAAAGCAGGTTGTCACGAATGCAAGCAGGGAGTGTGGGTTGGAAAGAGGTCTAGTCGCGAAAGGAGGTGCCAAGTCAAAAGGAATATGGGGTGTCCAAGTAAATTATTGGTGCATTGGGACCACTTTCTGTTCGCACTTGATTTCCTCTAGCAAGGTAGATACCCATGTTGGTTGGACAGTTGGTTTCGTCACCACAAGAGAGGTACGAATGTGCTTTCGCAGGTGATTTCCTCTTGCAAGGTAGATTACGAAGGTGGTTTTAGCAGTTGGATTCGTCGTGAAAGGAGGTGCCAAGTCAAAAGGAATATGCCTATGCAAGTGAATTGTTGGTTGCTTTTGATTTCCCTTTGCAAGGTAGACACGAATGCTGGTATGGGACTTTGATTCATCACAAAAGGGAGGTATGAATGTACTTTCGCTCTTGATTTCCTCTTGCAAGGATGATACGAATGGTGATGTTGCAGTTGGATTCGTCACCAAAAGGGAGGAAGGAATGTGGTTTCGCACTTGATTTCCTCTTGCAAGGTAGACACGAATGTTGATTTGCACTTGGGTTTCCAACTATTTTCGTCACAAAAGGCTGGCGCGATTCACACTTGTCTTTGAGATGCTTGAAATACTTTTTTTGGTGTTGCTCGTTCTCCCTTTGCCTTTTGGGCATTGTGGAGAGGACAATCGCAAAGGGAAAGAAGGATGCAAAATAGAGCTAAAGGTATTTATGCCCTAATTATGCATGTGCATGTGCATGTGCATGTGTATGTATGTGTATGTGTGTGTGTGTGTGTGTGTGTGTGTGTGTGCATCACATGTGTGCCAACCCTCATTGTTTCTTCTCTTTCTCTCTCTTTTCTTTTTTGGGGTGCCGTTCCAGTTTGAGCCAGTTGCCCGTGACCGAGAGTCCGCTCACTGTCAGTCCATGTGTTCTGGGGCAGCTTGCCTGCCGGCATAGCGTGGTATACGCCAGCCTTCGCCTGCTCATGGAAACTGGTGGGAGTCCACCTGTCCTGGCCTGCCACAGCGGTATGGAGACTCCTCCATGCCGTGGTACTCTGGTGCTCCTCTCTATGGGGAAGCCGGTGTTACGGTGTGTGCACTCGCCTCGTGGCTAACCTCGATCTCAAAGTGGTTAGCCCCTCAGGGCGTGGCCGGGAGTCAGGGTATGAAGAGACACGGGACTTGGGGTAAAGGGACCGAGCTCGATCTAGTGCCGAGAGACCCGGTGGGGCTCTCCCCACGGCTGCGGCGGCACAAAAGCTGTGAATGACATCCCATTTCCTCTTCTTTGAATTTCGATATGAGCATACATGGTGTTTGTACGTGTTGGTGTGTGTATGTGGGTGTGTGTGTGTCTCCAGGGATCCTTGAGGTCATGGATGATGCCATTCAAACGTGGGAGGGGGAGGAGTGCCAGCAACCTCCAGACAACGTCCAGCAACCTCCAGACAACCTGCAGCAACCTCCAGACAACGTCCAGCAACCTCCAGACAACCTGCAGCAACCTCCAGACAACCTGCAGCCACCTCCAGACAACCTCCATCAACATCCAGCCAGCCAACCGGCGCCCCAACCCCACACTCTTCAGGACGTCCCCTTGCAGAGGTCACCTGCCAGCCAGCCAGCATCTACCATGCATCCTGCTTTCTTATTGCAGCCCAGGGCACCATACCCTGCTGCTGGCCCCCCCCAAATCCCACCTCAAGCATTGCCACCTAACCTACTTCATCCCAACCCATTGCAAGCCCCGTTATTGAATTTTGCTGACCCATTGCAGCTGCAGATGCAGCTACAGGCGTTGACCTACCTCCAGACCTTTGGGAACCCTAACCACAGGCCCCCATAATCCTGCTATGGTAGGACAAATGTTTGGGTGACTGCCAAGCCAGCCATCCCGGAACGGACAGAGTGCCCTGCTTGGGCACATGTCACACTTGTCACACTTGTCATGTTCTTTGTCGTATGTATGCCTCCCTTTGCTTTTGCCTGTGCCAGTTGTGTGATGGTGAAGTACTTCATGTCCAGGCACAAAGTACTGTTGCCCCCTTTGCCCCTCAGTCCAGTTGATGGTGAGGTACTTCATGTCCAACTGCAAAGTACTTTTGCCACCCTACCATGATGAAGTAGCTTGGCTGGAGTCCCTACCATGATGAAGTAGTTTGTCCGACCTTCCCTACCATGATAAAGTAGTTTGCCCGACCTTCCCTACCATGATAAAGTGGTCCAAGCTTCCCTACCATGGATTTTCCCCTACCACAGTGAACTCCTTGCCTCCAAATGAGTGCCTCAGACTAGGAGTTCCTTATTTTTGGAGTTTGGAATATCCGGATCCGTATCCCTTTCAGACTGTGCAAGTAGCTGACAACAAAAAACTGGTGGCTGTACCGAGAGAAGTTCACAAGTGCCATACCTTGTTGTTTTTGGCTGCTGCAGGGAGGTACAAGGGTGCCCTGCTTCCATTTTGCACGTGTTGCCGTCTGTTTTTTGTTTTTTTTTGAGGCTCTGCAGAACCTGGAGGACCCCCCTGGGGGCCTGAAGCGGTCAGCCCCCCCCCCCCCCTCTTGGGTGTTCCTCCAAGGTCTCGGGTCCCCGTGGGTGGTAGCAAGTGCAAGTGCACCTGTAGGTAGGGTCAAGCAAGCGTGCCGAGGGCCGTGGGAGCCAAGGGTGGCCCACTCCAATAATTAGGAACACTCCAATTACTGGGAACTCCGGTGGTACCACCCAAATTTGGCTGTCGCACTTGCCCACTCTCGGAGCATGTATTCAAACAACCTGCCCGACTCAGTTGCGACTGAGACTACGCCGGCAGTTGAGGGTAAGTCCTCAGTGGCCGTGTATGGTTGGCACTGGTTTGGGCAAGGGTAGGGAACCGATTCGCCTGGGGCTGCTCTCTGAATTTTTGGGGCCCAAAATGGGCTATCTTTTTCTATGATTTTCGTCATTCGTCATTGGTACTGTTGTTGATTTGTTGGGCAACAAACTCACATGGGCTTAATATCAAGTAATACTGGTCGCCAACCGTCTCCGCGACGGCGGATTCCTTGACTTCCGCTTCGAACCATTGAGGTTGATGTGCCGCAACACAAATTCGAAAGCATGAGAAGGTTTCACACCTTTCTTCCCCTCCTCACTGGTTGGCCAACCCCGGCTTCTGCCCTGCGGCGCTAATTTCGGGGGGGTGGCCTCACTTCGGGCGGGGGGGGCGGCATTTCTGGGTCAAAAAAACTTGCGGGGGAGGGCCTTGTATTCGGAATCGCAGAGTAGGGAACCGATTCGCCTGGGGCGACTGCTCTCTGACTTTTCGGGCTATCTTTTTCTATGTTTTCTATGATTTTCGTGCACCGCTTGCTTGCATATGCTGCTCGCACTGTAACGTACAATTGGAACTGGGTGGATATTAGCAACAGCAGTTGACAGATGCTTCCACCTTCCACCTTCTGGAAAAAATAAGCGGTTCAGTGTTGCAGACGGGAAACGCAATGTTGGCCCAAGTTCTTGGTACCCTCCTATGCTCCGTCAATGCCTATATTCAGTGAACACCCTCCAAATGCACGTGATTGCGTCCCCGTTGGCAGTGTGGCGGTTGCAGGGTTCTCAACTTGCAGATAGCGGTGTTTCTGATTTGCCTTCGCCTTTGCCTCGTTTCAGTTGTGTCAGGTTGCATAATCTGTCCAGACGAGTAGCTGCACTATCGTGCGGACGTTACTGAACCCCTCCTGTTCTCTCACAGCATGGATTGCGCTGCGAACTTCTTTTGCTGATTCGGCCTCGGTTTGACTGTATCCAAAGCGCCAGAATGGGTTGTTGTTCTGGGGAGAAGGAGCCGGTGCCGATGCAAGAGAGGATAAGGAAGGGCCGGAGTTGCACAGATTGTCTTTGTTTTTTAGTGTGGATAATTTTTACTGCTGCGTGGGTGTTCGTCTCAGTTATGGCTTTCCGTTATGGCAATACAGATTATCTGATGTTTGGAGTTGATTATGAAGGCAACGTGTGCGGCAAGGTATTCGGCAGTCAGGTGCTTTGGTCTTGGGAGATGCTGTCGGCCACCTTACCAGGGGAAACCACCCCACCGAACGTTCTGGAAAAGCACAGCCACGAAAGGTAGCAGATTCGCCCACCCAAGCTACCAATTCGTCTGAAAGTCTGGCGTAGTGGGCGCCAGTGGCTGGTCACAACACCACCAACTTCATCACGCAGCATCACAAACAGTATCGCACAGCTCACCAGCAGCGCACGTTGGAGAAGTTTAACAAGGAGCCACACATCCGGCCCGGGTCACACCAGTTTCGCTTGTTTTCCAAAGAGGGATCAAAAAGCAAGCACAGCAGACAGCAGACAGCCCCTTTGTGCTGTGGGGTCCTCCCACTACATGGCAGTGTGATTAGTCTGTTCTTTGCTGCTGGTCAGCGTGCCTTGTATTCCTGTACTGACAACTGTGTTCAATTTCGTATGCTTTCCAGGAGGTGGAGCCAGGTGGTGGCGTACCGGGAACGCCCACTGTAGCCGACCTGGCTGACAACTTATACGGGTCAGATTGGGCGAGCCGTAGCAAAATTTGGTATCCTCTTGACGAAACTCTGTTCACCGATCCCCAAGATATTACATCCAACCTGAAAAAAGTCCTCCATCTCGGGATCTGTGTGGATGAGTGCCCAATGCCGAATGGGAAGCTTCTAAGTCCGAACAAAGTGAAGTGGTACAGGTGTGTTGTCGTAGAATCGTCGAAGGCTGCTGGTGTTCCCCGCAACATGCGAGCGCCTTTTTTACGTCGCAGATAGCACGCGGTTGGTTCGCTCAAATGGAATTTCCGGTGGGTCACGTGCTCATGCACATAATGTGTGCTTTGTAAGGCGGGTACTGAACTCAATCTGGAGTTGTATCATGCAATACAGCTTTTCCATGTGTTCATACCCAGTTTTTCCAGTTGCTTCTCATGAGCAATATTGTTTGTTGACTGAGGAGTTGTGTTGGTGCTGAGCATGCTCTTGTGAGTTGGTACCGCACAAGCACGAGCAGGTGGACGTGAAGAAAAAAAAAGCATGCCCAGACAAACAAAGAGCCCAAACACGTACAGGTAGGAGAGCTTGAACGGCCCTGAAGCACCTTTTAGGCCTATTCGTGCCCACCCACTCGGCAGTGGATGAGAGTGCATCGCGCAACGCGCCGAGTTTCCTGCTATTTGCTCATAAGCATGGGAGGGATGGGCCCAAGAGCACAGTTCTTTTTGTCTTCACAGAGAGAACAGAGAATGGGACGTCTGGTATGCGTCAAGAAATCAAACAATTCTGAATCGCTGTATTCCTGACCTTGATCACCCCAACACCAGCGCAATAGTCAAGGTCCTGGCACAGCAGTTCAGAGACAACACTGGGATTGGCAGCATGTGGCAATACCTGGAAGCGGAGCTTTTTGACGGAAAGTGGGTGTTGCTGATCGGCATTGGTACCGGCGTCCTATTATGCTTCGTATGGATCTTCTTTTTGAAGTTCACGGTGAGTTTCTTTGTGTACCTTGTTCTGATCCTCGTGTTCGTCCTCTTTGCGGGTGGCAGCTTCCTTTTATTTTGGAGAGCAGAACACGTTGCCTTGAATGCTGCACCAGACGATCCCTGGCGGGATTACATAACAGGTACAGGCGTGCTGCTCACCTTCGGAATTCCGGATCCTCAGCATTGCTACATAAGTTCACCTGGAGGCCCATTCTTCATGAAACAAACAGTGCACAGCACTGTATCGTGTGACTGGCATGCAAATAGCAACAATACCGTCCAAAACAAGGCATTTGGGGACGGGGGGTTTTGGCATGACGCCATGGTGTGTTGGTCACGTCTGCAGCTGGCGGCGCCCACTGGCCGATCGCCATTCGCTGCCCTTCCCTTGGACCCTATCCCTCATAGGCGGTGGTTCCCATTGGCCTCTCACCACCCTGTGACCTTCCTCTTCCTCCCTGTCCTGACCTTTCCTCTCTACATCCCTTTCCTTTCCCTTGTCCTTTCCCTCCATAGGCCGTGGTGCCCATCGGCCTCTCCCCGCCCTGTGTCCTTCTCTTTCCTCCTTGCCCAATCAATCCCTCTCACGTCCCTCTCCTTTCCTTTGGTCGGTTGTGCCACCGGAGCCCCTGGACTTTCCCTATTTCACTTCTCCGTGTTGAGTCCACACAGAGGAGGGCAACAGCCCTCGCCGTTGGCCAGATGCGTCCAAGCGGTCATCCCAAACCGGTGGTGAGGGGCCTCTCCCCTCGTTGGAGGGGGGGGGGTGGCATGAGGTGCACACAGGGATGGGGGCTGTTGCTGGCTTTCTCGTTGCTTTCCCCTTTTCCTTCCAAACCTTTTGATGACATGATGCCAGACTTGAATGTTTGCTTCCCGATGTGTGTACCTCTCTGCAGTGATGCGGATTTGCGGTGGTGTTGCAGCAGCAGCAGCTGTCATATTCTTCCTGCTGGTTATCTTCATGTGGAAAAGGATCATGGTAGCGATTGAAATCCTCAAACTGTCAGCAGATGGTGTCCAATTGCGCCTCTGATGCTTTCCCTGATGTGTGTGTGTGTGTGTGTGTGTGTGTGTGTGTGTGTGTGTGTGTGTGTGTATGTGTGTGTGTGTATGTGTGTGTGTGCAATGAGAATAGGGAACCTCTTGTCACTCTATCCTCCAGAAAGGCGCCTAGCCTCAATAACAACCATGTTTTCTGTTGTGGCCTGATGAGTTGTTTTGCTCAAGTGCACGTTTGCGATCCTTCGTGGGTTTGTGCTCTTGGTCTCCGTCACATAGTGTGTGTGTGTGTGTGTGTGTGTGTATGTGTGTGTGTGTGTGTGTGCCCTACAACAGCACACGCGGCCGGGTCTACCGGCAGCGGGAGGTGCGCCTCGCTACTTTTTCATGCTACCCCAACCCCCGACACAGGCCAGAAAAAACGCGCCACCGCCCCCTCCGGCAGCGCACGCGGCTTGCGGGTCTTGAAGCCCGGCAGCGTGGGGGGGCGCATTCACTGCAGCCGGGCACCTGCAGTCTTCTCTTCGGCAGTGGGGCCACGTGCGCAGCGGGAATCGAACCGGCGCCTTCACGGCACGAGCCCGGTGATTCAACCGCTGGGGTAGCACACACCACAGCCACATACACGAGCGTGCACGCATACCGACACAGGTAGGGTATAGGACACCTCAGGAAATGCTCCAGCGGCCACCCTGTATGCGTGTGTGTGTGGAGCCCCGGCAACGGGACTCTCTGTTTTTCATGCTTGCCTTCCGTCCCCCATGCTCTGTTTCAATGCTACGACTGGGAAAGAGGAGTAGAGGCACCTGGTGGTATTGCGGCAGGGTAACTAATCCGAAGCAACGCTGTTGGTCTATCGTCCGGGTTCCTGGTGAGGAGGGGCAGTGGGCAGGGATAGGGGTGAACCCACCCTGAGGAATTTTTGCAGAGCCTTACGCTCGGCTTGCTGCGCAGGCGTGACCGCGGGCTTGCCCATGGCTGCCGTTGAGCTGCCGGCCCTGCTTCTCTTCACACAGAAAGGCGCCTAGTGCAGGCGGGACATGCTACTGTTTTTGTTCTGCTCTGCACCTGACGAGATCTAGTACATCCAAACCAGTCTTTTCTGTGCTCTGTTTGTCGCCGAAGTGTGTGTGTGTGTGTGTGTGTGTGTGTGTGTGTGTGTGTGTGTGTGTGTGTGTGTGTGTGTGTGTGTGTGTGTGTGTGTGTGTGTGTGTGTGTACATCGTACATCGTACAGGGGGGGGGGGATTTCGCCCGGGGACAATTTCGCCACCCTTGAAATCCCCAAAGCCCCAAGCAAGCATGTGTCTCGCAAAATGTCTCTCAATTTTCGAAAAACAATTTTTGTATCTCGGTCTGTATATGCCCCTTGAGGACATGGATGTCAGATGTGGTCATTATTCCAGTGGCTGAAATCCGAGTGATGCAATGTTTTTCATCTGTCCAGCACTTGTGAATCTGATGAGATTGGTTTTTCATGCACAAACAAACCCTGCCTGAAGCAGTCTCCAATGGTCACAAAACAACAACACATGCACTACACAGAGGGTCCAAAACTGCAACAGGCTGGCACAACATGGTCCCAGAATTGTGTTTTCCAAGAGGAGCCAGGCGCACCTACGAACGTGCCTGAGCCAACCGTTTCTTGCGCAGCTTCATGAAATCTGATGCAGACGATCCAGTAACTGGTGCAGAAGGTGCAGGCTTCTTTTTCAAGGCATCAACAGGCACAGGCGCGTTCGTAATCGCGCCTGGCCCTGCTCAGGAAACACAATGCCTGCAGCTGTGGTGAAAGATGGAACTGTTACGCCAAAATTTCGCCACCTTTCTTAACGGCGAAATTTTCCCCGCGAAATTCTCCCCTGGCGAAATTCCCCCCCCCCCCCCCTGTATGTGTGTGTGTACCAATGAAGCGGTGGGTGGGGTGCCAGGCCTTTGGCTCCTTATTGCACGGATATTGTGAGGATTCTGTAGTTTGACGCTTTGCTTCGCTTCACTAGTTCCGTTGCTACGGCCCTTGAAGTTCCTGCAAAGTTTTTGTCGAAATCCCTGATTTTTCGCAAAATCTCTTGAGATTTGTCAAACTCGGAAAAGCCTCTTTTCTCCGGACGTGCAAGCGCCTCCAGTAGCGCACCAGCCCCACTCTTGGTCATCCTTCTAGGCACGGAGCGACACACGAGGAGCACTGAAATCACTTCGGCGTCCGTCGTTCCCACAGGGTTCTCCATGTCCATAGCTTGGCTTAAATCATCGTAGGACCCTTGCATGGTCCCATACATGACACAGTCTGGTGTCCTGTGCACAGAAAAGGGCAGAGTGTTTGGTCTCTGTGAAGCACAGATCCCACGCATGCCCGTAACTTATGCTACACCCTTGGATGAACCCGTCATAATTAAAATTAATGATCTGCAATAAAAATTTATTGTAAAATCACTGCCTTTTGGTGGTCTTTCATGCCTGAGCGTGAGCTGGCAATTATCGCCTGCGACAATCTGGCGCTTCGCGGCAGCGTTCGCGCTGCCTGTCCGCAGGCTCCAAAAGGTCTACGGAGTACCTAAGGTACATTCATCCATCCCAGGAAACACCCATTAAGTGGCCTGTTCTTGCGCAATCGTGGACAGCCCACGATTTCGCGTCACCAAGTGGGTCACTTGCAGGCGCATGCTGGAGCTACTGACCTCCTCTGTTTCTTCATCCAGAAAGGCGCCTAGTGCCGCGTTATGGCACCATGTTGACCCGCTGACGAGATTTGTGCACTCAGGCCTTCCCTGCTGCCTGTTTTGTTGCGCGCGCGTGCGTGTGTGGCTCCGCGTTATGAGGGGCTATATTTCGGTCTCCAGTCAACAGAGAATTAGAATGTTTGGGATCACAAAAGAAAGGACGTCAAATTTGGCAGAGTAAAAGGTTTTAATTTCATGTGGCAGATGCAGACCCCTGAGAGGAGAACCTGTTCATGAAGCCTCAAGATCCCCACAGTGTTCTTTCCTGCGCAAAGGGAGGCCTGCAACCAATATGAGGACATTATACACTGTTCAAAACAAAAAGGCCACCGTGACCCCGACCCACCAAGCAACGCAAATAGCGACACCCAACAGTTGCAAGGCTTGCCGATATCTGTTTGAATGACAGCATGTCGGAGGCCCTGCGCTCTCTGTTTTTCATTTTCCCCAGGGTTTTGGGGCTTGGCACGTGCGGACGCGGTCAGGATGTAGATGAGCAGCGGATGCCTCCCCTGTGAACTCATGTTTTGTCTCTCAGTGATTACAACAACACCAACAATTGTGCTCATGCCAGTCATCTCCGTGTTCTTCATCGTAGCAGACGTGTTGTATGCCCTCTTCATTGGGATATTGTTGTACTCAGCAGTGGAAGTTGTACCGGACCAAGTCACGATTAATGCACCGTGGTTGAAACCCCTGTTAAACAGTACTGGCCACATCACCAACTTGGAGGACCTCATCAACCAAGGTCTCGACGTAACAAATATTACGAACGAGACGTTGAACATCAGCAACATTAACACATCAGTCACTTTCAATGCTACTACTATCAAGTACGCAAGTTGTTTGCCTGCGCTCTGAGACGTGGTGTGGGAAGGGTGATGTGAGCACACCCGGAGGGCAGTGTTTGCACACTGGGCGGGTGTTTGGGCAGAGTGCCCGAGCGGCTGGACGTTGGAAGGCGGTGTGGGCAGGGGACAGCGGTGAGCACAGCACAACGGTGTTGTGAGCACAGGGAGAGGGTGGTGGGCCCACACTGGGGGAGGGGTATGGACCTGGCTTGATTATCCAGGGAGACGTGGAATCTCAAGTTCATATTTCAGATCTTCAATCTCTTCGAGTTCCTGTGGACAATGGGCCTGATCAACGCTATCGGTTTCATGACAATTGCCTTCGTCACAGTCCTGTACTACTTCAGGTGCCTCTTGTGTCCTGCTGTCGTCGTCTATTCCTCTGTGTGCCGGCGACCCGTCTCAAATTGTCAATTCAGACCTCCATTCCGGCAGACCCTAATCAACATGCGTTGGCGTCGACCAGCTGGTCCGCAGGGGAATTGTCAGGGTTCAAAAACTCGCTCAAAATAGCACCCACAACAACAGCAGCAGCACCGACAAGAACACTGCCAGTGACCGACCAACCAACAAAAATGCTGCCAGTGACCAACCTGCCCAGACCTCCAGCGATGTTGGTCGACTGTTGTCGCGTGCAGCTTTTCTGTTTTTTGGTGAAGTGCAACGGAACACATTTTCCTTGTTTTCCCGTCAAGAACGGCCCTGCTCAGGGGGGGGAAGAGGGGCTGGGAGAGGGGCTCATTTTGGAGGCCCTGCCCTTTGATTGCATGACACGTTGTGGTCGGTGCAAAAGCATGATGCCTGGCTGCATTCAAGTGGTTGGCTGTCTCTGAATTTGTCAACTGGCCGAGTCCTTGTCCTTGAGGGCTCTCGTCGCGTTCTTGACTGTGGCACACGGTTCGCTGCTTCAACGGCTCCTGATGCTCTGTGCAGTGCGCCTGGCGACAAAAAGAAGGCCCCCGTGGGAGCCACCTTCACTGGCTTGTGGTGGACTATCCGGTACCATTTGGGCACTGTGGCCATGGGGTCATTTATCATCGCGGTGGTCCAGATGATCCGTATCATTGCAGCATACATTCAGGAGAAGATCGAGCAATCTCAGAATGATGCCGCAAAGTGGATTGGCCGATGCATCCAGTGGTTTGTTGCCCCCCCTGGCATTAGTAAGCAATGGGCAGGCACCAGTGAGCAGGACTTCTGGGTGTGTTGGTCTGGGCCAAACGGTGACAGAGCCAGGCCGCACCGTGTACATTGTTCCACTGCGTGCGAGAGAATGTGGGATGTGGCTCCGTATACCTGTGGCTGTATCGCATGGTGTCCCTCGCTGCCTTCTGCCACAGCTATTTGGCCTGCCTCGAGCGTATCATTACATACATCAACAAGAATGCGTACATTATTTGCTGTATTGAAAGCTCCAGCTTCTGCCCATCAGCAGCCACCGCTGTCGGGCTGCTGCTGTCCAATCTGGCGGATATCTCTGCGTCTAATTTTATTTCGGATGCCATCTTCATATTCTGCAAAATCTGCATCACTGGCATCAATGTATTGATAATGTGGGCGTTGTACAACACTGGGTTGGTCACCGACTCGAAAGTTCTCGTGTTGCCACTGGTGTTGGGCGGATTTATTTCGTGGACCCTGGCGAGTGTCTTCATGCACGTCTATGATGCGGTGCAGGTATGGAGGCGCTTAATTTGCACCAAAGTTTTGAGATGGGCCACTTGATATGTACCGAACGCAGAATATGTCGAAGCCCGGGGTAGGGTGTAGACCGTTTGCCACTCTTGTGTTGATTGCTGGGTACGTTGCCCCGTACGTTGATTTTGGAGTGCAATGCCCCGTCCCTGTTTGTTTGCATTTTACTGCTGGTGTCCAGTGGCCGCCACTTTATTCAACATCTCACTCTTCGTTTCAACTAGATCATGAGACATGATGGGGGGGCTGCATCGAATCCCGAGGAGGGCCTTTTGATGATTGGGGCGTTTGATGTTTCCTGGTTACACACAAACATGGGGCAACACCGTTGCGACGCTTCAGGCTCCGTTTTCGCCATTCTGTGCGTTGACATGTGCCCTCCCCAATCTTGAGCTGACAAACCAATAATGGCGGCCTAGGCCGTGGGCGCCTAGTTGGGTAAGTGCGCTGCAGAAAAGCCGCCCAGCCATGCGCATTCGCGTCCATGTTCGTGCCCATTCTTGCATCCATCTTCATGTTCATGTCCATGCCCATGTTCACGCCTATGTTCATGTCCATGCCAATGCCCATTCTTGTTCATTCTGCGTCCATGCCAGTTCATGCCTCTCCCCAGGTTACCCCCCCCCCCCCGTTTACACCAAACCATTCGGTATAACTATCGTGTTGTTCTGTGCTGTTTTTTGTGAGATTGTTCATTGCAGTTGGTGAGTTCATTCTATTTGGTTCCTATACAAAATTGCCTGCATTATGCTGCCCTCAAGAATGTTCTCTTCTGGACGAATATGGCTCGAAAATCAATGCCGTTCTGCATGATTTTGTTGATAAAAATGATGTGTCAAGCAGTAATTAGAACCATTGCACTATATTTCAACAATCTGTGCATTTTGGTGAAATTCACACTCAACACATCAAGCTGTTGCTGTTTACCATGCCAAGTGATCATTAGTATGCCAAAAAGATGATGTGATCCAGACGCTTCAGGCAGCAGTGCTGGCCGCCGCACAGCCCTTTGCTGCTCAGCCTATTGCATAATAACCCAAAAAGAAGCACATTTCCATTGCTTCATTCTTCCATCCAAACAACAATCCACAGCGAAGGAAGACACATAGTGTATTGGGAAAAGCAATTTCTTTGCAATGGTTCTGTGCATTTGTGTGCACGCTGTTTCCGTTCCAAGGGTTCTATTACGGGAAGTCGGGTTTTGAACTCCGCGAGAGGGGGATTTAGGAAAAGTGCTCAATTGATATATGGCAAATGGTTATTTTTTCCTTCTAAACCCCCTTGACAGGCTGTTTCAAAAAATCCCCATTTCCATTTTTTTGTTGAATTTTGGGTCCTGGTCGCCTCAGGTGCCCAGGGGTCAGTCTGCCCAAACATGTCAACGTATGCTGACAATATGATGCCAAGCTAGCCTTGCTGCAAGGGCATTGCTGCGCCTGGATTGGTCAAATTGTGAATACCCTTTTTCTGTGACTATCCAAGGGCTAGCTGTATTGACCCCCCCCCCTCCCGGAGTTGAAAACCTGCCCAACCCAGCTTGGGGGGGGTTCATTCAAAACTGGTAAGTGTTTATGCCCAAGCCCACCCTCCGCCACAGAAATGGAGCACACACATACTGCACGCCCTGCGCGGCCAAATGGAGGTGGGTGCCCCGGTGGACGATGCATTTCCCAGTCTGTGGACAAGGGAACGGGCGGAGGCATGTATTCTGTTCTCTGCATGTGTGGCTATTTCCTCGTTATGCTCCACAGGACACTGCCCTTATGTGCTACTGCTGGGACAAGGAGCACAACAATGGGACTGAGGACAGCCCGTATTATTTCAACGACCGGTTGCAGAGCATCCTCAACAAATTCAATGACCACCGCGGCCGGTCCACGCGGAAGGTGGTCCCCACCGATGAAGAATAATTGACCCTCAGGGCAAGGAGGAGGTCGGCACCACTGCTTGCCCCCCCCCCCCCCCAATGCCCCTGCTCCCTGTTTGTGGGAGTGGTCCCAGCCCAAGCCCCAGCCCTACGCTCTTGGTGCTACGGAGCAAAGCCAGGGACGGTCCTCCTTGGTTGGGGAAACTGCCCGTTCAATGGCGGGGCAGTGGCATGGGTTGGTCCCTGTGGCCCTGCGTGTGTGCTGCCTGTTGTGCTGACAGTGTCACAAACACTACACACACGACAGACCATACCCCCCCCCCCCTGTCCTTCCCCACCCCTTGTCCTTCCCCAGGGGGGGGGGTGGGGGACCGTCACTTGCTCAACCCAAAATTTTTCGTTGCAGCTCACTGTGTTGTTGTGGCAAAACCACCACCCAAGACTGCTGCCCAAAGCATTCCAGTGGAAAGTGGTGAGCACGTGCCAGAGTTCTGGAGCAGGACCAAGAAAATTTACACCGAGCTGGTCAAGGAGTAGGTCTCTGTACATTGGCAGCCCTTTGAACGTATCTTATGACGAATTCTTTCATTTTAATCTGCAATATCTGTGCCTGCAAATGTGCGTGTACGGTGGTGGTGCGGTCCCCCAGGGGGGGATGGGGGGCCGTCACTTGGTGACCGTCCCCCAGGGGGTGGTGGGGGACCGTCTTCCCTGGGGTGGGGAAGGACAAGGGGGGGGGGGGGGCTTGGCACTAGGCGTTGGTGGTTGGCTCTGTTAGCCTGCGGCGGCGCCTATTGGCCTCTCGCCTTTGAACCTTCTGCTATGACAAGCAGGCCTCCGTACTACTGCGGGCATCCGCACTGCCGCGGGCATCCACCTTCCTGGGTGGGAATCCAGAATGCAACTTCTACCCATGGCGTCCTCTCCTGACGTCCTGATCAGTGCCTGGTATGCGGTCATCACGAAGACCCCAGGCTGGGAGGTGCTCACCACAACCAGCAACGTGAATGCCACACAAGGCCATGGGTGCTAGCTCACCAATGTCTGACTTGCTGGTAGTGCGTTGCAGTAATATCTTCTGCGCTCTGCGCCATTCATGGCGAGCGCGTTGCAGAAATATCTTCGCTCAGAGTACAGGGGGGGGGGGGGGGCTACGTCACCGGTAATCCTTCATACCGCTGCAGACAACGCAGGCCCACCAGTAGGGCTGGTACCCATAGCTTAGTTCAACATTCATCACCTCCTCCAACAGAACGATACCGATGGATACATGTGCTACTGCTGAGTCTGTTTTTGTCCCGGGTTTGCGGAGCGCGTTGACTGGTACCAACCACAGCCACACCAACAATCCCTGGAGCCCAAAGGGGGGGGGGGGGTCGATTGACTGTGACCATTGATCAGTCACTATGACTCCAGTGCCGAGGAAAACCAGTTTGGGTCAAAAGTGGCCACAAAATTTTTTCATTGCTCAAGATTTTGGGTGTATGCATTAGTCACTTGGCAGAGGGTGCCGACTGGGGGTCCCTGCAGTCCCCCGCAGGCCTAACAGGGATGGTCTGAGACGACCTGGACCCCAAATCCCAGAAAAAGTGAAAATGGTGGAATCAACGCAGCGAGGCAAATTGTTGAGAGCGGAAAAAATGGCATTTATGAAAGGGCAAATTTCTGTGGGCCTTTTTTTTGGGTAGTGAATTTTCTGTTCCCAGATCTTCTCTTCCCCTGCCCCTCCATAAGACCCTCTTTGAGCACAGCCCCCCACCCCCCACCCCCCCTTTCAACCGTTGTCCTCTGCGCGCCAGAGGAGGAGGACGTTAGGCCCTGTGAAGGAGGATCGCCGCTAAGACGCCAAGAGTGATCTGGACTGTCCTGGCAGGCGATGGGTTGCAAAGGAAGACCGCGCTGCTGCGTGTGCCCGCACCCCAGAGGGCCGACACGTGGGGCCGGGGAAGGGGGGGAAGGGGCAAAGCAGCCCTGGGGGCTGGTTCCGGGGCCCCACGTGTCCAGGCTGCGGACGAGGGAAGCCCGGATCTCCACTTGAACCCCCAGGAAGACGGCAGCCGAGAGCAGGCGGCAGGCGGCTCACAGAAACGACTGGGGGCCAGTCGGCAAAGCACGAAACGGAGGGTCGCCAGAGCAGCACGCGCGACACAACACGGCAGTCCCCATACATCCCACACCCACCACAGACAACATGTGTTGCGGAGGGCCGTGCGAGGTCTGGCTTTTGTCTGGCGATCCTGCGTTGCCCTGTTGTTGATGCACGAACCACGCAGCCCTCCCCCCCCCACAGATCCATGTCGACGTCTCCGACAACGGGTAGGAGATGCGGGGCGAGCAGTCACCCCTTCGCCGACACCAGTGTGGAGTGCCAGGCACTGGATGATGCAGCGGCGCAGATTGTGTGATTGCAGCGGATCACGCGTTGGGCTCCACCTCCCCCACGAGGGGAGAGGTCCCTCGGTTCCCCTATGCGAGCCCCCCCCCCCCCCATTCAATCAACTGCTTCCGACTTGTCATCTCTTCTAGTTCCAATCACTCAATCAATCTAGCTCTCACTCAATCATTTGAATTAGGTCTCCCCCCCCCCCTGCCGGTCAAGAGGTTCAACAAGGTCAGGCATAGAGAATAAAGATTGCCTCAAGTTTGCAATTTTTGCAGCACTGTCTGTCTGTTTTTCAATCAATCTCATTCAATCTAATTAGGCCCCTGGGTAGTCACGCCGCCGGTGGTCTTTGGCCACACATCGGCCCACAATGGTGTGCCGCTGGACACACCATCGGCACCAAAGGCGCAGGAAGGAAACTTTTGTCAACGGCAACCAATCAAAGAGTTTTTGTGACGCCCCGTCCCCCCCCAAAACAAGTTTTACTTCCGGGTCTCTACCTCCAATTGATCAGCGTGAAGTGGCCATCGTTGTGAGGTACATATGCTGGGAGCCCCAACCCCGCCCCACAGACACCCCCCATCGCGAAGGGGCATTTGACCTATTTCTGCCGTGGGAGGGGGGCCGCATCATCAATTGACCTCCCCTCCCAAGGCCTCCCGCCCTCATAACCTCATTCTGATCGAACCACTGCCCCAGGAATCCACAGCACGTAATGACTAGCTCCGCAACACAGCCCAATACGTTCCCCTGTCACCCTCTTTCCTCACTCCCTTGCCCTGCGACGTCTTCCCGCCCTCTGGCGGAAGTTGGCCTATCTTCAACAACCGGCCAAGATCCCGTCTAGACCTTTGCCAGCCTTTGCCCCTGGGCGTATCCGATTCTTCTGTGATGCCCCTTGCTGACCGCCCGTTTCATTGCTTTTCCACCCCTTTGGAGCGCATCTCGTTCCCGAGTCCGACTACCAACCGAAGCAAGGAGCATTATTGTCAGATTTGGAGAGTTGGTCAGACAGTGCTAGGCTCTGTACATATGTTAGAGGCTGGGATTGGCTGACGCCATTCGGCAAAGTTTCGTTGATTAGCAACCGACCGCCGTCATGTAACCGCTAGCCAAACACCAACCAATGTCGGTTCACCATAGTTCTTGTGCTTCAGGAATACGGGTCCCTTCCGTCTCTTGGCATCCGACAGAATCCGACTGAGGTTGAGGCACGCCATATGCACGGCGTTGCTGCTCTGCACAACCCACATCTGAATAAATCCACTTGCTCCAGACCGGTAGAGGAATTCCTCAGGGCACCGCCAATCTCTTGTCAATTTTTGTAAAATCTGGATTCAAGAAATACGGCACATTTGCTTTGCAGACGACGTTGTTGCTTTCTGCCCCGCGATGCCTGAACAAACAGGGTATTGGGCCTGCACCACCAGAAACAGCCGCAATGTTGCATACCACCCACTCCCCACAAGATAGGAGGCCCAGCAGGAAAGGGGATTTTGCTCATACGTACAAACGTCCAACATCGTCTGTGGTTACCTTTTTCAGAAAGGCAACATCAACCTCCCAATATTTTGGGTATCATTCAACAGCTCACATCCTTCTCTTTCATAAAAAGATATTACACGCAATCCAGTGAATAATGAGCCACCCTCCTGTGATCCAGAGCCCCCCCCCCCCCTTGTGGGTGATACCGCAGTTGGCCCAGTGTGTTTGTATTGTGAATTTGTCTCCGCCCATTTGTCCATACCTCTGGCCCACAGCTTTTGCATGTTCTTCTCCACGTGTCCCATACATCCAGTTTGCTGCGTTTTGTATGATCCATGGCTTGCTGTATGCGACTGGCATTTTGCTTTGTGAATTGCACATCCCCTGTTCGGCTCTACAGTCCACTGTATCAACAGCAGACTGCTTTGAGTTGGGTATTTAGGCAAAAGCAGCTCAAGGGGATTCCATTCACAGAAGCTGCACCACAGACCTCACTCAGGTACACCCGCAACTGTCCAGCTTTCATCAATATTGGCTCTAGAGGCATCAATCATAGAGCAGCATTTCCTACTATTGCACATTGATCCAGTTTTGCAGTTCCTCACCTGTTTTGCCCACGTTGATCTTTTTGTGTGAGATGACCTTTGAATTTAACAGCTTGCCTGATGTCCAGCATTCCTTGCAACCCAGCTGAGGCATTTGTTCCATATAAATCACATTTGTGCCCGTACCTGCATGCACAACCAGTGATTAAGTGCCCACAATTTCTGATCGTTCCGCTGCATTTATATTTGTGCAGAGTTGAGACAAGGTACTCTTCTAGGTAATTGCTGAAGGCATTAATTTGGGTTTAACAGCTCCGCAGCGATCACCATTTGAGTGTTTCATAAGCGTTTGTGTGTGGGAGGTTTCACATTTCTGTGTCCCATGCATTTCATCCGGCACTATTTTCAGCAAAATATGTTACCATGGCCCCGCTTCTGATCTATTTTTCTGCTCTGCCCTTTTCGCCTGCTAGCTATTGTGCAGCCCGGGGGTCGAACCATTCTGCTGATTTCTGCCTTTCAGACCATCTGGTTGCCATGCGTTCTTAGGTTCACATTGATTGAGAGTTGGGACATGCATCGGCAGGTTCATTGGGTATGTGCAACAAATTTGTCCAGTTTCTAGGTTTCTAACCTTCCTGGCCCAGTTTGTGATATTGGGAATTTGCGATCAACAAATGCCATCAACAACCTCACCACTTGCTCCAACCTCAATCTCATTCAATCCTCCTCCACGTTTCCTTTTAATTCTAACACCAACTCCTTTTGCTCTTGGTATCATTTACTATGGCACTCCCTCAAAAAACCAACCTCACTATTATTTTCGCTTGCATTAAAGGCCACACCAACTTCGAAGGCAACAATGTCGCCGACACCATCTCAAAGTGGACCTCCTCACATATCCACATCCCCGCCAACCAACTTGCCCCCCCTGCATTTTCCTCCATCTTAGCCCACGCAAACTGCACCCCGTTTTTTAACTGAAGCACCAAAATTTTGTCATTGAAAAAAATAGTTTCTTTTGCCATTTTGAAGGTACTGCTTTGCACACCTTCCCACAAAATTCATTTTTCATCAAGTTTGCCCATTTTTTTGCTCTTTTCAGGGGGGTCAAAGAATTATTGTTTCTTCAAAATCAGAGGGCTTACGGGTCATTTACCCCGAAAGAAACATTTTGTTGGCTAATTCGAAGAATATCAATTTTTGGATCTTCCGGAAAACTATTAACGATGGGCACTGTTCACCCTACCTGTATATGTCCACATGAAAACTAATTATTATAGGCTTCGCGCACTCAGCCACCTGGAGTGAGATTTTTAGGCTATTTTGAGATGGTTTTTTCACATCGCAAGTGGCATGAAGCAGAAACGGAGCAAAAGGAAAAGTGCAAGATTTGATATGGCTTATGGACTTGCAGAGCGGGACACTCGGTGCACGAGGGCTCGGGCACTTGTAGGGACCTCAACACAACTTTTCCAGCCCTGTAACTTTTTGTTGTACGTGAATAATGATTTTTTCGTGTATTGCTGCGTCTTTGCATCAAGTGACACGTGAAAACAGTGAGCTCAAGAGTGGCGTTTAGACACCCCTCCTTTAGGGCACCTTGTTTCATACGTTTTGTGACCCAGCGCTTCTGAAAAACTATGATACAATCCTGAAGATGGGAGGCTGGGCACCTCCTCTGTAGGTAAATCAACTGAAAAATGCGCGTTTAGCGAGGACTGAAGGCAACCCGTTTTTGAAATCCATTGCACCTTACATAGTGCATGGCGTGAACAAGAAATCCATTGATTGACCACTCTTGCTGTTGACATGACCCGAACGGTACAACATGAGGCACCAATTGAGACATCAGAGCCTCATTTGGCATGGAATACTCTTTCTTCAGGACCATTAGGAAATACACATTCTACACAATTGAGTGCGCGAGGCCTCGCGCACTCAACATGCTAAAGAAATAGTTTTTTTGATACCCCTGACTACTTGCATTCTACCGATAGCCTGAAAAAGGATTTTTGAGATTGCTCCGTTTTTCGAATCCTTAGTTTTCAGGTGGAAACCCGGAGAAATTGCGCGTCATTTTTTCGCACACAAATGCCGCCCTTGAGGTGCAAAACAGGGTGCAGTTTGCGTGGCCTCAGTCCATCCTTCACCACTACACACCCCTACCCCGCAAAGTCACAGCCAAACACACCAAGCATCTACACAACGCGCACACACACACCAACATCCACCTCTCTCTCAACACAATCTTCTTCCTAACTTCCTCGTGGTTCTCACGCCCAAACTTCAAGTGGGTGAATGGCTTATTCAGTTGTACACTCCACACTACAACTGGTTACATCAAAAAAAACACAACTTGAAAGACTACACTTGCCCTCTTTCACACCAACCACCCCCTCGACCCCACATCCTTCACCGCCCTTTGCCCCCCACCTAAAGCTACCCACCTCCGTCAACTTATCAACAACACTTGGTCCTCCACCACCCACACTACCGTCGACAATTGGTATCTTACCGCCACGTCCGGCGAAAACCGAAATTACATCCGCACTCTTGTCCCCACTTCCCTTAGCAACGCCCTCCGTACCTCTGCACCAAACACATCCTACTCCTATCATAAGTCCCACCTACTTAGAGAACCAAAATTTTGCACTAAGCCGCTCAGCACCGCTCTTCACTCTCTCAGCCAATGGTTTCACGACAACCCCATCCCCAACTTTGATTCACTGGTACCCATCTCTAACAATAAGCCCTAGTACATTCCGTTCTCCGAATTCAGCACCTCTTCCACTCAACCAATCAAACTTTCCTACCCCAATTTCCCCAAGAAACCACCCAATAACAAGAAACCACATTCCCACTGTCACACATTTCTCAAACCCAAACCCAAAAAGCACAACCTCGTCCACCTTTCTTACTCTACCACAGATACGAACTTAGTCGCACACTACTTCAGCAACAAGTTCAACATCATCCCTCCACCTACAAACGCACCCTAGCCCACATAACACCCTCACCACTACTCATCCACTCATTGGCGTCCCCACCCTCTCCATAGTCACCTACTTCAACTCCCACCACGAATCCGAACCACTGACTTCAGACACCTTACACTAGACACCACACACCAATCACTAGCTACCAGGCACCATTCAGCTAACACCAAACACTAGATACCAGCCACGTGACTCCAATCACCAGACACCAGGCATCGGACACCGGACACCAGCCACCTGACAACAGTCACCAGACACCAAACACCAATCACCTGACGCCAGACACCAGCCACCTGACTCCATACACTTTACACCAGACACTAGACACCTGTCAACAACTAACAGATACCCTCCACTCGCCACCTGCCTGCAACCCTCCCCCCCCCCCAAACCACTGCCTGCACCTACACACCACTCTTCTTTTGTCACCATCTACCTAACACCAGCCACCAGACACCAGGCACAAATCACCTGACACTGGACACCAGACACCGGCCACTTGACACCAGTCACCAGACACCAGGCACCAATCACCTGACAGCAGACACTAGACACCAGCCATCTGACTCCAGACACCTTACACCAGACACTAGACACCAGTCACCAGCCACCAGATACCCTTCACCTGTCACCTATTGTGTCCCCCCCCCCGACCACTGCCTGCACCCACATACCTCGACCTAGCCACAGTAAGAAAAAGTGCTTTTCCATTGCTTTGGGACATACTCTAGTTGTATTAGAGATGCACTGAGCATCCATGCATTTTTATCTTAGTATTGGTCCAGCCAAAAGTGGTGAGAACACATTTTGACCTATGGAACCAAACACCCAATCAGGATATGGAGTGGACCCCTTAATCCCCTTTCAATCAGAAGTAAAACATCTTTTCCTGAGTTGACTGAGCACTGACATACCTAAGGTAGAGCCTATGAATTTATCTATGTTTTTCCATGAATACTTATCTGCCCTAGTGGTATGCACCATAGGGGGTTAGGCACCTCTTTTTGAGAGGTCCTGGGTTCAATTCCTGGTCAGCCTAACTAAGTAGGAAGATCCCAACTAAGTAGGAAGATCCCAGGTGACATGGCAGTGACCTCATCGCCACATACCATGCCACCTCAGCACATATGGGACCCAAAACAAAGAGTGCACATCTCCTAAGATGGCACTATGGAGAGAGAGTGATCCTGAGGCAGTTTTCTAACTCTTTTCCCAAAACATTTCAGCTATCTCTGTGAATATGCATTCATTTGTATCCTGAGTTGCAGTTTCTGTGAATACCTAATCATCTTTCACTGTTTACACTGCAGCCCTTCATGCTTTGATCCTGAATTACCTTCTCCTTGCATACTATTGGCTTGGGCTATCCTGGATTGAGTTGGCTTTACTGAATTTCAACAAACAAAAGCTTTTCATCATCCAAAACCAGCAGCAGGAAACCCTACAGCAACAACAAGCAGCAAGAGAAGCAAAAACACAGTGCTGAAAACACTATAAACTTTTCTGGTAGCAAGAGGCAGCCTGTCTCTGTGCACCGGCAGCGACCCCGCGCCGTACAACCAGTGCTCCGAGCAGGCAAACATAAGCAGAAGGGTGGATTAAGATGGATCCAGGAAGAGTGGACGCCGAGGTGAACACAGCGCCAGCGCCAGAGACACCGGCAAGGCCGGCGCCTGACGCTGTACCTTCGGTGGAGCCCTTACATGGGCCAATGGATACGGCGGAGGACTCCTTGGATGGCCTCCAGACGGCCTTTGGGGCCCTGTCGGTGAAGGAAATGGTCTCTCAGCCTCAGCCTGTGAAGAGGAAGAGAGGAAACGAGAGCGAGAAGGATGCTGGAGAAGGAGCAGACGAAGGAGAGGAGCAAGGGCAAGACCCGACGGATGTCCCAACCTTCGAAGGCGCACCAAGCGCTTCTGGCCTCCATGCATCACCCTCTCCCATAACCACCACACTCCCAGCCGCCGCTACATCCACTTCCACAACCAACCAGCCTATGGCAGAGGGCACAGGCTTTACTGGCATGCCTCACTACCCCGCCTATGGCATGGGCCCACCTACCACTGCGCTCCTTGAGGCAACTACTGCCAGTGAGCCGGTGGCTTCCAGCTCTACGCCGCGTTGGTATGCGGCTGACCATCCCCATCCACTCCACGCCACGGGAACCTACATGGAAGTTCCTGGGTATGCTCCTGGGTGTACACCTGGGTATGCACCCCTGAGTGGGTTGAGGAGAGGACCAGAGTCTCTGGGAGGCAGGAGTAGAGGATCGGGAAGATCCTCCAACAGGTCCCTGACGCGGTCGGAGATCAACGAGGTGCTCCAAGGAGCCACTTCGAAAATCGTGAGCGACCTCACGCAAGAGATCAGGGAGAAGCTGCAGCCCCTGATGATCCCGTCCCATGCGTCACCTACGACAGTGGGGATGTCACCCCACCGAGTACAGGCTAACCACCTGGCGGCAGGGTTGACGAATACCCTGGGGAGCCTGAGGAGCCGACCGATGCCGACTCCTGCAGCAGTACCAAGAAGCCCATTCGTCCCGAGGACAGCCCAGCCGCCCTACAGTCACGTGACGAACTCGACGAGGGCCGAGCTGGACCAGCTGGGGCTGACAGCCCTAAGGGCTATGGTGGACGTGGAGCCTTATGGCTCCAGTGATCTAGGCGGAGACCCCTCCGATGATGGGCCGCCTTCGATGACTTCTTCTTCGCCATCGGATGACGAAGACCCTGAGGACCCCGAGAACTCCAAGGGTAAGAAGAAGAAGAAGAAGAAGAAGAAGACCCGACGCCCTGAAGGACGCCGAGCTCAGGAGGCGAAGGCTATTGCCACCTCCAAGATAGTGGTGAACCTGCCTGAATTCACAGGCAAGGACCTCAGCGAGTTCGCTGAGAACTTTGGCCGGTTCCTACGGCTAACCGGCCAAACCCACGCGAGTGGGCGAGTGAAGTGCGACCTGCTCCTGCAGTGCTGCAAGACGAAGTACCTGGAGAAGCAGGTCAGGCAGATCGTCACCAACTCCGCCACCTTTGCCGACGTGTTGGTTGCCCTGGAGAGGCAGTACCCAACCTACGAGACCGACCTCTCCATCAGGGCCGAGATCCAGAACCTGCCCGTCCTGCCCAACAACCCCAAACCCGGCAGGGTCTCCGAGCTGTTGGCGGACCTGGACCACTGGGCTGGACGACTGACGCCCGGTTCCTACAGCAGCGACGACCTGCTGTTTTGGTTGTGCTCCAAGCTCCCCCGTGAGCTATGGGACGAGTGCCGTCTGACGGCTGAGCGCAAGGCTAGATCCCTCCGCTACGAGGATCTATGCGTGCTGCTCCTGGAGATGGCGCTGGAGAAGGAGAGCGACCAACACCTGAACCACTACCGTCCTGGTGGTGGAGGTTCTGGAGGCAAAGGGTACCAAGGGTCCCGACCTGGGCAGGGGACTACCCCCAAACACGCCCACGCCCGCCTAATGGAGAACGTGAAGGAGCTATTCTGGTGTGATGCCAGAGATGAACAGGGCCACCTGCAGCATGCCTCCGACTGCGAGCAGCGAGACTGCTTTGTTGTCCAGGGGAAGCAGCAGGAAAAGATCACCGGCGCCAAGGTGAAGATGCCGGATCATTACCGCTGCACCATCACGTGTGCATTCTGCGGTAAGCGGAAGCACTATGAGGACGAGTGCTACCATAAGCAACGCCTATCGGCGAAGCTTAAGGGGGAAGATCCTGGCAAAAGCTCAGGCAAAGGTGGAGGCAAGGCCAAAGGCAACGACTCCGGCAAGGGCAAGTCGAAAGGACGTGGTCAAGGTGGTCAAGACAAGGGTCAAGGCGGACGAGGAGGAGGCGCTAATCGCCAGAACGACAACAAGAACAAGGACAAGAACGGAGGTAACCCCAACCCTAATCCAGGGGGGAACTCCGAGCCCTCTGGAGGGCAGTCTGGACCTACCACACGCTCACAGACGCAGGCCCAGCAAGAACAAGGAGCCAAGCGTGAGCATGAAGGTGGTGACGACGGCAACGCCAAGAAGAGAAGCCGTTTCATGAGGATGGCCCGCAACTTGCGGAACAAGGGGTTCGAGGTGACCTGTCCCGCGGAGTTCTGACGGGGACGCTCTGGTGGCACCCAAGACCTGGTGTTTTGGGTACGTATCCGACTAGGGGGACGTGAATACCTGGGGGTACTGGATACTGGAGCCACAATATCGATAGTGGCCAAGAAAATTTTACCTTGTGGGAGCCTGAAGAACCCCATGACCACCGCCGCTATACGGATGGGGGATGGACATGTGGAGTAAGAAAAAGTCACTGCCATGTCTTTCTTGGAGGGCTTGATCCAGGCTAAGCCCCCCCTTAAAACCCTTTGTTGATGCTGAGACAAACTTAAGTGTTTTTATCTCTCTTTTGTGGCCTAAAGTACACTTTCTCAAGGTAACTAGGGTTGTGACCCTAGCCCCCCCCATGAAGTTCACCCCTACCACTCAACTGAGCGGAGGTACCTTCCTTCATGGAGGTCATACCAAAATAAATCAGGCATTCCATGCTTGTGGGCCTTGGAGGTTAAGCCTAAGTGGTCTCCCACCCCAAGACCCCTATACTCAATTGAATCTACCACTTATTGTGGTCCTACTTTGTAACTGTTTCTGAATTCAGTTGCTTGGCCAAGTCATTTTCTGTGTGGTCCTGACATCTATGCCCCTCAGTCCTAACCAGCACCATTTCTCCCAAAAGAGTGCACATGAAGCGCCTATTGCAACCACTGAGGCTAGAGTCTGACCAATTTTCATATAAAACCTTTTGCATTATTCATTTGTGATTGAATCTATGTTCATATACCTGCTTTGTCCATCTGCAGCCCTTCTGTGTTACACTGGATTCCAAAACCAATCATTGATTTTATTGATTCGATCCATATTCAGTCCTTGCTCTACTTGCTGCTTTGGTTTGGGGTTTTCCACTACAAAACCAACTTGCAGGAATACATCAAAAGACCTAGGGCATAATTCAAGGACATCTTTCCGGTAGCAGAGACAGTCCCTTGAGACCTTTTGAACCGACCCTGAGAAGTGCAGAACAAAAGCTCAACAAAAAGTCCATAATGTCCACACCAAGTGTAAGGACCTGGCCTATCCGAACTGTCCAAGTACAAATGGGCAGTGTGGTCCACCCAATGAGTGAACCACCACACCGAGCACCACATCACCTCAGTGGCGCATCTGGGTCCCAAGGAGATCCAGAACGCAGAAGGGCGGAGAAGAATAAAGGCCTTACCACCGAGGCCTTAGCAGCACACGGTGGAGACAGCTTCAGTCACCTCCACAGACGTGTGGCTGCTTCAGTATCACGATCCAATTGCCCAGCTTCATCCTCAACTGCCATTGAAGGACCTGAGGAATATGAGAAGCTGAAGATGAAGATGGATGAGTACATCATGCACGATGAGTACTACAAATCCATCCGTGGGGAAGATGGAGAGGAACCACTGGCTGTACATGGGTCAAGACCACGTACGGATCTAGGGTCCTACTCACACTCAGGCCCTCCGTCTACTGCATCCCTGCCAAGACGACTACGACCTGAGTACCCAACCCCAAGGGCTCCCGAAGTGGGCCCAACTCGAGTCGAAGAACATCATCCAAGGCCAACCTACGGTGCCCTGGATCAAACGGCCGAGCTGCTGGCCAAATTCCTGTCTGGATCAGAAGATCCAGATGTGACGGCCTTATCAGAGGCCATTAAGGCTAAACTGGGTATTGCAGAACCCTTACCCAAGCCTGAGTTCCTCTCTCTCTCTCCAGGGCTGAGTACCTTGGCCGAAGATCTCAAGAGATCGAGGGTCTCAAGGCTGTTGCCTAAGGTTACCTGCCCCAGCCCCTTTCACCCCCGTGCCAGGACTGTGCCTATGGCGGACCTACAGGACGTGCCTGTCACAGAGAGTGAGAGAAGAGGGTTGTCAGCCCTGGCCCCACTTGCCGGCGTGTCGCCTTCAGGCCTAACTCCGGGGGGTGGGAAGATGGGCAGACCGATTGCCCAGGCGAACATCCAGCTGGAACTGCCGGAGTTCGACCCTAAAAACCTGCCAGAATGGGCAGAAGAATTTGCGGAGTTCCTTTTGTTGACTGGCCAATCCCATGTGGATGTGGCCACCAAATGTTCACTGCTAAAACGCTCATGCAAAAAGAAATTTTTGCAAAAACAGGTCAAACAGATTGTGAAAACCTGTTCTACTTGGGCGGAGGTACTCCTGAGGTTAGAGAAAACATTCCCAGTCTATGAGACTGACCTCAGCGTACGCACACAAATCGAGGAGCTACCTATGCTCCCGGAGTTTCCATCCGCTGCGCGAATTTCTGAGTATGTGTGCGACATGGAGTACTTATTTTCGAGGATGAATGTGGGCTCCTACGGAGCCACTGAGCCCCACCTGTGGCTCATGAGTAAGATCCCCCAGCGTACGTGGGATGATTGCCGCTCAACCTCTGAGAGGAAGAGCAGGACCCACTCGTATGATACACTGGTGGATCTCTTGATTGAGCTAGCTCTTGAGAGAGAGAACAACTCCCACATGGAGAAGTTCCTCAAGAAACATTTGGGACGAGGTGGTACCCCTACCCCTGAACGTGGCGAAGGGAAGGGGCATAAAAATCCCACTAACACCAACCAGGGAGGCGGTAAAGGGAGGGGCAACCTACGTGCCATGAACGAGGTTCCAACTGATGCAGGCACCCCCCCCCTGTTTTACTGCCGACCTGTCAATGACAAGGGGGGACCTTGTCATGCCTCTGACTGCGATCTTCGCAGTGGCTGTATGCTGCAGATGAAACGTCAGCAGCATACTAAAGATGGGAAAACTGTGACCCATCAGGACCACTTCAGGTGTACCATCACCTGTGGTTACTGTGGCAAGCGTCGTCACTATGAGGACGAATGCCACATCAAGAAACGCGAGAGTGACAAACTCAAGCGTCAGGAGGCGGAGCGCCAGAAGAACCCGACGCCCGCCAGGAATCCCCCGAATGGGGATAAAGGTAAAGGAGGTGGCAAGGGGGGTGGTAAGACTGGACCCCCTAACCCCCAGAGGCGCTCATCAGCGCCTGTTGCTACGCCTACTCCTGCTGCCACACCCGCTCCTGCCGCAGGTGTCCCCCAGAAGCGACCCCAAGGGGATAACGCTACCCCTGAGGGGAATAATTCTAAAAAGAGGCGCTTGGCCTGGATGGCCAAGTCCCTCATGGCTGCAGGAGTGGATGTGAAATTCCCTGATGAGGAATAGGGGGGCGGCTCCGAAGAGGAGGACTTGGTTTTCTGGATCCTCGTGAAAATCGGGGATCAGGTTTTTCGAGCAGTGCTTGATACCGGTGCAACACTTTCCATAGTGGCCCGGCGCCTGCTTAAAACTTTCAAGAAGACTAAGACCGTGGCCATAAGAGTAGGGGATGGGCGTACCATCCATTCCTTGGGGGGGGTCGATGTGACCATCTGTCTGGGCGACGAAACCGTGACTCAA
This sequence comes from Eutreptiella sp. 'Long Island Sound 2002', assembly GCA_964036045.1. Classification (NCBI taxonomy): domain Eukaryota; phylum Euglenozoa; class Euglenophyceae; order Eutreptiales; family Eutreptiaceae; genus Eutreptiella; species Eutreptiella sp. 'Long Island Sound 2002'. The sequence goes on along the minus strand of OZ038397.1, from coordinate 23,073,066 downwards.
CACTGCAGAGTGTTGGACACTGACGCCTTTGACATTGTCATTGGCACTGACTTTCTAAGAAGAAACCCCCAGGTTAAAATGCTGTCCCTACAGCGACCTTACTCTTTGCACTGCGACTTTGGCAGTGGGCTATTCTCCGTTCCTTTGGAGCTGTCAGGACGAAAAGAGTCTGGGCTGCGCTACGCAGCCAAGACGAACTATCGTACTGAAAATTACCAACTGGCCCGTCATGTTCTCGAAAATGGACTGGCGGCCCTTCAGGTAAACCTGGATGAGATCCAGGTGGAATTGTTTGCGAGTCAACAACAGCACATCATGCAGTTGTACTGCTCGAAACAAACGAACAATGCTTTCCGTTTCTTCTGGAAAGCAATGGGCCTAGCGTATGCTAACCCTCCCTTCTCCCTGCTCGCGAAGGTCCTGACCAAGATCGCTTATGAGGGAGGAAGGGTTGTTATGTGCACCCCTGACTGGGGTTGCTCTGGTGAACATGCCTACTGGCGCCGTATGCTTGACCGAATGACCGTGGGAAGAGTGCAACTCCCCGACGGCCCCATCTATGTGCCTGAGGACTCAGACACAGCTATGCAGGCCCCTGAGTGGGCCAGTTTCCTGTCCATCATCGATGGATCTCTCAATCCTGTACCCCTGTGTGACCTGGACCAGGTGCTACTAAAAGAGGTCATGGCCGAAAATCGTGGCCTGACCCTTTATGATCTCAAAAATCGATCTCCTGAGCACCTATCTGCCACACTTACAGGGTGTGAGTCTCCCGATGACTATCTGGAACCTGCAGCTGCAAAAGAGGATGCTGACGACCAACTGTCTGAGATCGCCAGCACTATTCCCTCTGTGGATCCCAGCTGTGTTGACCTAAAACATAGTGCTTTCCTGGCCCAGCTGTTGCTAGAGGAGGTAGATCTAGAGTCAACCTCTGAACCCGCTTCCTCTGTCGGGAAACCAGTGCTACACATGCAGCCTGTGCACACAGATGAACCCGTGGCCCGGAGTACTGATGCTCTGGCACGGCCTGCTGCTAAAAACATGCCCTTGTCTGAGCATGACACGCAAGAACTCGGACGGCTGTTGTACCTGAAGGCCGAAGGTATTGAGCGCCAAGAGCGGCTGCAATACCTCAGACAGACCTGGAAATACTCCATCTGGTCTGAGGAGGACGATGAGTCCTATACGCTGCCTGATCCTGAGATACCTCTAGTGTACTCTCTACACTATGGGCAGCAATGTCCCCCTGAGTGGGACGATGGTACTGTACCTGCCGAAACTGCTGATCGGCATAAAAAGAAAGAACATGGAAAAAGCAACCTCCATGCTGAGGAGGATTTCCTTCAGAAAGTCGAGAGTCTTAACCTTGACCCCCGCCTGAAGAAACTGCTGATAACATATGAGGAGGTGTTCGGCGCCTTGCCGCCTCCCCTATCTTGCAAAAAACTGGTCCAGATGGACCTGAAATTGAAACCAGAATTTGAAAAGACGCGAGTGAGGCGTCGTCCCTATCCCGCTCCACAGGAACAGGTTGAAGAAATCGAGCGCCAGCTCCAAGAATGCATTGATGCTGGCCTCGTTGAAGAGTACAAACATGGGGACTATCCCCATCACTGCAGCCCCTGTTTCCTTGTTGCTAAACCAGGGTCGACTGCTCTACGTCTTGTTGTAGACTATGGTGAGGTCAACAAGAAAACCCAGAACCACTCAGGGAGTATTCCTAACATGGAAAACACCCTGGAGCGTATTGCCAAATGTAGGTATAAGACCAAAATGGACAAACGCTCTGGTTTCTGGCAGGTTGACCTAACCGCCGCAGCTCAGGAGCTGCTTGCCTTTATAACCCCTAAGGGTCGTGTCTTCAAGTGGAAGGTTATGCCTTTCGGGGTGGCTAACGCCCCAGCGCTCTTCCAGGAGCTTATGAACAAAATTTTGTACATACTGAGGCGCAGGCCTCTAGTACAAGAGTTGATTTCTCGGGGTGCAGAAATGGAGGCTCACATCGACGACGTGAGTTTGGGTACTAATACCAAAGAGGACCATGTCCTTCTCCTACGTGAATTCTTCACTGTTTGTCAAGAAAACCATCTCCGAATCAAACTCGAAAAATGTGAGTTCATGAAAGAGGAGATGGAGTATTTGGGTTTCGACGTGGGGTATGGCTGGTGGAAACCAGCCGCGTCTAAGATGCAGCCCCTACAGGACATGCAGATTCGCGATGACCCTAAGAAGGGTCTACACGATGTGAGGAGTTTTGTGGGCGCCTGTAATTTCTATCGGCGTCACATCCACAATTTTACTTACTCCTCTGCACCCCTCACTGACCTAATCAAGAAAACTACTCCCTGGAGGTGGACCTCCAGAGAGGAAGAGTGTTTCCAGGAGTTGAAGAAGAAGATTGCCTCCTCCAACTGCCTGGGAGTTCCCCGCCCCGAGGGCGAGATAGTCCTGATCACTGATGCCAGTGATGTAGGGGGGGGAGGTACGATCTATCAATGGCAGGAGCTTAACCCCGCTGAGCTAACCCACTGCCATTATCGTACTACTGGACTGAACCGTGATGGTTCGTTGAAACACGACTATCCTACCAGTGAGTGGCGACTGGTGCCACTGGGACACTGGAATTGGAAGTGGAACCAAGCGCGTTCCAACTACAGCACCTATGACCAGGAACTCCTGGCCGGTATGTTGGTGCTATCTTCACAATCCCGACTCCTGGGGTCTAACCCTATTGTCTGGCTGTGTGACCAGGAGCCTGTGAAGTCATTTCAGAAGGGCCCACCACCAGAGAAAGCGAAGCTAAAACGGTGGTGGACTTACCTGAGCCAGTTCAGGCTGACAGTGCATCATATCCCCGGGATTAAGAATGAACTGTCTGACTATATATCGCGCAACAACTTCGATGCGCTTATTGGTGAGAGCTCTGAGGCGCTCGCCAAAGAGGCTTTCCAGCGTATGGATGTCCAGCTTGACCTGTCCATGCGCACTGCTGGAATCCTGGAGGGTTGGAGTCTAACCGACTATCAGTCAGAGTATTAAGAAATTCTCCAAACCCTCAACACTGGTCTCGAACCCCGTGTCATTGACGGGCACCAGTGGTATAAAAACAATCAGTACCTCTTCTACGAGGACCGAATTGTGGTGCCTGAGGCACGACTAGATGGGTGCCTACAGTGGTCCCATCTCAGTTCCGGTCACACTGGCGCTAATCGCTCAGTGGACTTCTTCCGTGAGTGTTTCTACTCCAGTCTAACCCTGACTGAACTGAGGTCGCGTATGCAGACCATTGTGGATGCTTGTGGCTGTCATGCCAGCAAGCAGAGCGACAGTAGGGATAGGGGTCTGATCTCCAGCTTACCCATACCCTATTGTGCTAACTCTCTTCTCTACGTGGATTACATCCACGGCCTACCACGCTTTGGCGGCTATGATAGTTGCCTCGTGGTCACCTGTGGTCTATCTCGCTTCACCCGTGTGTTCCCTTGCAATAAGAAAAGCACAGGTGAGCAGACTGTGAAAATGTTGGTCGAACAATGGTTCGAACCCTATGGAGCACCTAAACAGGTGCACTCTGATGAAGATGTACGCATCCGCAGTGACACTGGGTGGTACAAACGAGTGCTAAATGCCCTCAACGTGGAAGTAACCACAGGTGTGCCCTACACTCACACGTCTAACCCTCTCTGTGAGAGACAGAACCGTGTGGTGGAGCAAAACTTAAGAATCCTGATGAAACAGGAGCGCACCAAGGACTGGGTACGCCTAGTGCCCTGGGCAGTTCTGTCCATGAACTCACAGCGGAGCTCTTCTACGGGTTTCACCCCCCACGAACTGTTCCATGGAGGACGACCTGCTTGGTTCTTCAAAACCCCCTTTCCTGAGGACTTCAAGAGCCCTGTAGGAGATTGGCTAGAACACAAGCAGTCTCTGGCTAACCAGGCTGGTACTAACCTGAGGCACATTCGTGACCGTGAACAGAGCCGACGGAACCGCCTACGGCGACCTGCCAGCTTCAAGGTTGGTGACCTTGTTTTGGTACACCATTCACGCCTACCCTCCTGGCCACGTAACTGCCTACAGGACCCTTACTTTGGACCCTATCGTATCATCAGGATAGATGGATCCAGGATCCATGTCAGGTGCAGTCCACGTCTAGGTGGTGAACTGCTATGTGCTCCTAAGCAGCTGAGGCACTATCACTCCCCTGACGACTTGTCTTGGGATGAGTGGCGCCTCAGCGACAGTGAGATTGAACGTATAGACCTAGAGAACGCTGCCAGTCCAGAGGAGGCAGACGAACTCGAAGAGATGACTGCCGATGAGATGGCAGTCGATGGTTACTACGTGGTTGCAGGTATTGCTCGCCACGAGTATAAACAGGGCTGGAAATTCCTTACCCTGTGGGATGGCTATGGGTTGTCCGAGGCGACCTGGGAACCTATGTAAGCCTTCATACAACCAGATGGGAGTATCAACCCCATCTTCCGCACTTACCTCGTTGAGAACAACGAGGGGCAGCTCCTAACCCGTGCTGAGACTATGTCCCAGCGTAAGAAGCGAAACTAATTACCCTGTGCCAGTCAACTGACCCTGTCTGTGCCCTGCAGACCCATGCCTATGGTTTCCAGCGTGAGCCAGGTGGCCGCTTATCAAGATTGCAGCCACCCAGCGAGTGTTTGCCTTGTTGACCATGTGTTGCATGGGTACTGCCCTAATGTAATGACCTTGGTGAGCCAACGAAGAACGGTGGCTTTCTACACCAGGGGGGAATGACAAGCAAGGTGTTATGAGGCAAGGTGTGTCTTCCCTCCTTGGGGACAAGCGAGCCCACAGTTAGGACCCCTGACTGGTCCAGACCCATGGGGTTCTACCCTTCCTTTCAGGGTTTACCTTACCCTTACTTGCCAAAGCGTATGTGTGAGTGTGCTAGTCCTAAGGTCCTGAGAGCAAGCCGCAGAAGTGGTGTCCTAATTATACCCAAGTCTGCGCCCTTGCTAAACCCGGAGGGTTGGCTTATTGATGCCACGGGGTACGCCCCGGGTCTCCCCTCCCCTATGCGCCCAATTTCTGTGCTGGCGCAAAACCTTGGGGGAATACCCAGAGTGTTAGTCCAGGTATTGTTTTCCCTACCTACCTGACTACTACAGGGAGGGGTGGCCAAAAGCTATGAAGGCATGCAAAACGCCTGTTTGCTATGTGGCCAAAAACACTAACCTAACCCACTGTCACAGCCCACCAACCCAGCTAAAATTGCAGGAAAAGGGTGGGACAGTGACACGCCCCCTACAGGTCCTACACACCCTACAGTGGCACCATCCTGGTGGGCGAGCGCTGGGCAACTGGCTCTAGCCCCCACGCAGGACTACCACTCCTACACGCACACTCTACTTGGCGTTGCGAAGAGAAAGTTCTCGAGGGTCCTAACGACCCACCTGTGAAATGACAAGAGAACACAGCGCTGCTAAGCAACTGTGGCCTCACAGGGGACGCCACAACGCGTTTCCCCTGCAAGGGCTTGGAGGGAAGGAGTGCTCTCGTGTGCAAGGCGCAGATGTCGATGAAGTCGGACTCCCTGCTCTGCCACAGGCGGAGCGGAGTTACTTGTTTGTGTGATCTGCGCCCCTGTTTAGCAGGGCATAAAAAAAAATGCTGCTGCACCACTCACCCTACCTGCCCACCTGTAAAACAAAGGCAAATGAAAGGGCGTTTGCGGCGGAGGAACCAAGGCACACTCCAGGTGTTATACCCTTCTCAGTGTGCCCTATAATACGCTGTCCGCAAACACGCTGCATGGAGCAGCTACCCTTATCAAGCAAGCAAGCGTTAAGGGACTCCTCAGGTTCTCTTAAAGAACGTACCGAGGAGCCCCTGGGTAGCCTAAACAAGGTTTACCGTGCGCAATTCGCGTGGCCTACCCTTTAATGCATCATGTGCACGCAGGGAAGGGAGGCTTAACCACAGACTCAACCAGGAGGTGAGCTCCTCCTGGGCTAACCTACCTTACTTACCATGCAGCGTGTGAATGCCGCATTGAAACGAACACAAAACAAACCTAAGCGTTTTAAGCAACTCAACTTGAACGCTACGGCCGCACACGTACAAACGCTAACCTGTGAGAAAAGAAACAAGGGTGGATTAGGGATACAGGTGAAGCGATACAGCGTGTGGATGCCTAGATTGGGCACATGCATCGCGAGCACAGCGCATATTCTAACCCTACATACGCGCTGCGCGCTCCATTCGCATCACATACCTTTCACTCCTGCTTTCACCTGTGCAGAGCACGCGAGATGAACACCCGACCCCCCAACGAGCACAGCGTTAACAACCCTAACGTTTTGACGGAGCAACCAACACGAACGCAATGCGTGAGTGTGAAATGACACAGACATACCTGAGAGACGGGTTGTTGAACTGCTCTGTGGTGCGGGCTGATTGTGAATACTTTACTCTGAAGTTTATAAAAATTTTGATGCAACTGTGCAAAAATTTTCTTTGAAAACTTTAAAAACTACGGCACATACCTTCTTTTCCAAATGCCGTTTTCGCTTGCGCAACCCTTTTCTTGGCGTCCGCTTCGTTTGCGCTTGTCTGCGACTTTAAGTTATGTGTAAAAATGACGATTTCCCGCGTGGTTTCGTCGATTTTCAACGATTTCACTTGCTAAATCGCAGCCCCTTCCGCAAAACCGCAGGAATCACTCCCTGCTGGTTCCATTTTCTATTTTTTTCAGCTCCTGGGGGTTTGTGTCCTCCATTGGGAGTATTGCTCCGCCCTGGCCCTTGGTCAGGACGTTTACTAAAACACTGTTTATACGGCGATAACCGTCCGCATTAGAGCGTTCGGCTGTACCCTAGTGGACAGACACATGTGCTTTAGCCAGGGAGTGTGTTCAATTCCCACTGCCCCCACACTTTTTCCAAAAGTTTTCGCCGCACGCCGGCGACTTTTGAGGAATGCCCCTTCGAAGGGACATCATTCACGGTACATTACACTGTTTTTCAAGGGTCAATACAGTGTGATAGGCTTCTATGAAGTGATGAGAATGTTTTCTGTAAGTTTAATGCATTTTTTGAGGTAATTTTGGGAATATTTGAGCCTTTTTCCTTGGTCCTACTAGCTTGATCAACTAGTACTCCAGGGGGGAGTAAGAAAAAGTCACTGCCATGTCTTTCTTGGAGGGCTTGATCCAGGCTAAGCCCCCCCTTAAAACCCTTTGTTGATGCTGAGACAAACTTAAGTGTTTTTATCTCTCTTTTGTGGCCTAAAGTACACTTTCTCAAGGTAACTAGGGTTGTGACCCTAGCCCCCCCCATGAAGTTCACCCCTACCACTCAACTGAGCGGAGGTACCTTCCTTCATGGAGGTCATACCAAAATAAATCAGGCATTCCATGCTTGTGGGCCTTGGAGGTTAAGCCTAAGTGGTCTCCCACCCCAAGACCCCTATACTCAATTGAATCTACCACTTATTGTGGTCCTACTTTGTAACTGTTTCTGAATTCAGTTGCTTGGCCAAGTCATTTTCTGTGTGGTCCTGACATCTATGCCCCTCAGTCCTAACCAGCACCATTTCTCCCAAAAGAGTGCACATGAAGCGCCTATTGCAACCACTGAGGCTAGAGTCTGACCAATTTTCATATAAAACCTTTTGCATTATTCATTTGTGATTGAATCTATGTTCATATACCTGCTTTGTCTATCTGCAGCCCTTCTGTGTTACACTGGATTCCAAAACCAATCATTGATTTTATTGATTCGATCCATATTCAGTCCTTGCTCTACTTGCTGCTTTGGTTTGGGGTTTTCCACTACAAAACCAACTTGCAGGAATACATCAAAAGACCTAGGGCATAATTCAAGGACATCTTTCTTGTGGTGCACAGCTGCGGGGACTGCGAAGTGGAGGTACCTATGGGCTCCAAGACTATCGCCCATCGGTTCTATGTGATGGACACTGATGCCTTCAACTTTGTACTGGGTACTGACTTCTTCGTGCAGCACTCCCAGATACAATCCCTGACGCTGCAAGCGCCCTACCTCCTGTACGTGGACCACGGCAGTGGCAGAGAGTCTGTGCCACTGGAGCAGTCGGAACATACCTCGAGTTACCTGAGACTATCGAAGGAGGAGCCCTCGAACATGATGGCGGCCTCCAAAACTGAGGACTATCAACTATTGGGGGAAGTCCTAGACCAAGGTCTGAAGGAGTTGGGTTACTCTCGAGAAGACCTAAGTGTGGAACTGTTCGCCAGCGACAAGCAGCATGTACTGGACCTATACTGCAGCAAGGGGAAGAACTGCAGCTACAAATTTTACTGGCCCTCTTTCGGGATGGCCTACGGGAACCCCAGATTCAGTGAACTGGGGAAGGTGCTGACCAAGGTGGCCTTGGAACGTTCCCGTATGGTCCTGTGTTCCCCCGATTGGGGAGCCCATGGGGGCAACGAGTACTGGCGAACCCTCCTTGACAAGCTGACTATCAGCTCCGTGCGGTTACCTGATGAGGCCATCTACGTGCCTCTGGGACGCAAGACGCCCATTGGGAAGCCCGGATGGGGGAGTATGCTCAGCGTGGTGGACGGAAGTCTTACCACCATCCCCTGGGAAGACCTGGACCCTACTCTGGTCCAGGCTATACAACGAGAAAGCGATGGACTCGCCTTGGGTGACTTGAAGGATCGCCTACGACCTCAAGATGCTGTTGAAACTACACCCGGAGGAGATGAGTACGTCGTGACTGACACCAACGCCCCCAACTCTCCCTGTCATGTACCTGTCCCTGATGGAGTCTCTGAGTGTGGACTATCTGAGCTACCTAGCTCTATCCACTCAGACGACGAAACTGAGCACGACGCCTTCTTCGTGCAGACTGCGGTGGAAGAAGTGGAGAACGCCGAGTACGTCGCCCCACTAAAACCCCTACTCTCCATGAGGGTGGAAGACCCCGTGGATGAAGAGCTGGACCCTCGATCCAGGCTCAGGGAGTATGTGGATTCCAAGAGGAAGTTGGTGGCGAAAAAGCTATGCTACGCGAAACCTACCCGCAGCTCATGGCCACTGAAGCAAGGACGGATGGGAGACCTATCCCAACTGAAGGAGGACCTCGAACAGAAGATCACCACCTGGCAAAGGGAGGTAGATCTCAAGCTCATGAAGAGCGTATGGGGTGCCCATGTGAGGACCCCAGAGGAGGACGACCTCTCGGAGGAATGTGTATGTGAACCCCCTAAAGCGTGCCTATGTTGCCATCGTCCACCGGAGATGGTTGAGCAAGACCTTCTGTATGCCTACCAAGGGCTGAAGGATGCTACCGCGGGCGAAGAGTCGGTGGAGGACCACCTCCCGACGTCTATTCAAGGGGCAAGCAACTTACACTCCGACGAGGACTTGGAGGACAAGATCAAGGTACTGGACCCGCGGGTACAAAAGCTGATAAGGACCTATCTGGAGGTGTTCGGAGAACTACCCCCTCCAGCCTCATGCGACAAGCTGGTACAGATGGACCTCAAGCTGAAACCCGAGTTCGTGGGTCACAAGATCCGGAGGAGACCCTATCCAGCTCCTAAAGAGCAGGCCGACGAGATTGAGCGACAGATACAAGAATGTATCGACGCTGGCCTAGTCCTGGAGTACAAGGATGGGGACTACCCCCTACACTGCAGCCCCTGTTTCCTGGTGGCTAAACCTGGGTCTACAGCCAAACGGCTGGTAGTGGACTATGGAGAGCTGAACAAGAAGACGCTGAACCACTCAGGGTCCATTCCCAATATGGAGTCTACCCTGGAGAAGATAGCCTCCTGTCGCTACAAGACCAAGATGGACAAGCGAAGTGGATTCTGGCAAGTGGACCTGACGCCCAACGCGCAGGAACTACTGGCCTTCATCACCCCTCAGGGGAGGGTATTCAAGTGGAAGGTCATGCCATTCGGCGTGGCTAACGCCCCCGCTCTGTTCCAAGAGCTGATGAACAAGATCTTGTCCATCCTACGAAGGAGACCTAAGGTGCAGGAGCTCATATCCCGTGGGGCCCAGATGGAGGCTCACATCGACGATGTATGCCTCGGGACCAATACCCAGGAGGATCACCTAATCCTCTTGGGTGAGTTCTTTGCGGTCTGCCAGGAGAACCACACACGACTCAAGCTGGAGAAGTGTGAGTTCATGCAGGAGACCATGCAGTACCTGGGGTTTGACGTTGGCTATGGGTGGTGGACCCCAGCGGCCTCTAAGGCCAAACCCCTGATGGATGCCAAGGTACGACACGAAGACCCCAAGAAAGGACTTCATGATGTACGCAGTTTCATTGGGGCGTGCAACTTCTATCGCCGCCACATCAAAAACTTCACCTACACCAGCGCGGTACTGACTGACTTGATCAAGAAGAGTACTACTTGGCGCTGGGGCCCACAAGAGCAACAAGCGTTTGACGAGCTCAAAGACAAGGTAGCCAACGCTAAGTGCTTGGGCGTGCCTAGGGCACAAGGGGAGATTATCCTGGTGACCGACGCCAGCAATGTGGGCGGTGGTGGAACGTTGTTCCAATGGCAAGCACTAGAGAAGGAGGAGTTCGACTCGGCCATTTCCCAATGGGGGACGGAAGGTCTCAACCGAGATGGAACCCTCAAGCACAGCTACCCTGACGACAAGTGGGTCCTAGTACCTCTGGGCCACTGGAACTGGAAGTGGAACCAGGCCAGAGGGAACTATTCCACCTATGAGCAGGAACTGCTCGCGGGTATGCTGGTGCTATCCTCACAAGCACGACTGTTGGGGAGTAACCCTGTGGTCTGGCTATGCGACCAAGAACCGGTCCGCAGTTTCCAGAAGGGCCCCCCACCTGAGAAGGCCAAGCTACGTCGCTGGTGGACCTACCTCAGTCAACTACGGCTGACGGTACACCATATCCAGGGAGTGAAGAACGAGTGTGCCGACTACATCAGCCGCAACAACTTCGACGCCCTGATTGGTGCCCGGTCTGAAGCGCTGGCTAAGGAAGCGTTCAGCCGTATGGACGTACACCTGGACCTGAACATGACCATGATACGCCCCCTGGATGGACTCCAACAATCGGAGTACCTACAGGAGTTTGGGGATATCTACCGGCGCCTGGAGAAACGCCTTGAACCCCTCCTGGTCAACCAAGACCAGTGGAAGCGGGACAAGAGCTACCTCTGGCACGAGGACCGCATCGTGGTGCCTAGTGACCGAGTCCCAGCGCTGCTGAAGTGGACCCATGAGTCGAGTGGTCATGTGGGTGCTGACCGTACCCTGAGGCTGTTCAAGCAGTGGTTCCACACTACGTGGACTGACGACCAGCTGCGGAAGACGCTCCTGCCTATCGTGGACAAGTGCCCGTGCAGGTCCTGTAAACCAGGGGATATCAGGGACAGAGGTCTCTACTCGACCCTGCCCATCCCTCACTGTGCTAACAGTGTTCTATACGTGGACTACACGGAGATGCCGAAGTTCGGGGGCTATGACTTCGCCCTCGTGGTAACCTGTGGGTTGACCAGGTTTACCAGGGTGTTCCCATGTACCAAGCACATTACCGGAGAGGAGACTATCAAGATACTCCTGGAGGAGTGGTTTTGTGTCTATGGGGCGCCCAAGGAGATCAACTCCGATGAGGACGTACGAGTACGCTCAGATACTGGCTGGTACAAGAGGGTCCTGAGGTCCCTCAATGTCCAGGTGTCTACGGGGATTCCCTACTCTCACACGAGCAACCCCCTATGTGAGCGACAGATTCATGTCCTGAAGGAGAACGTCAGGATATGGTGCAAAACTGAACGCACCAGAGACTGGGTGAGACTACTCCCCGTCATATCCTTGATGATGAACTCCCAAGAGAGTTCAGCTACTGGCTACTCGCCACATGAGCTATTCATGGGGCGCCCGGCATGGTTCCTACATGCCCCCTATCCAGAGGACACCCATTCTTCTGTGGGTGAATGGGTCCAAGAGCAACAAGCGAAGGTGGACAAGGCCAAGGCTATGCTCCAGAGAGTGAGGGAGCGTCAGTGGAACAAGAAGAACAAGCACCGTGTACCGGCCACCTACCAAGAAGGGGACTGGGTGCTGGTGCACCACAGTCGACTACCCGCCTGGCCACGCTCTACCAGCGATGACCCATACTTCGGGCCGTACAAGATCCTATCTGTGGATGGGCACCGTATCACCGTGCGGTGTTCTCCCCGTCTAGGGGGGACCCTGGTGTGCGCCGCTCAACACCTGAAGCGCTACCATGATCCTGAAGACCTCTGTGGGGAGGAGTGGGAGCTGAACGACGAGGAAATCGCCGCTCTGGACCTACAAGGGGCTGCCAGCCCTATGGAAGTTGAAGGTGAACTCCCCGACATGAACGCCGAGGAAATGGCTAAGGAGGGCTTCTACCTGGTGAAGTCTGTCCTACGCCACCGCTATCGCCAGGGTTGGCGCTTCCTCACCCTCTGGGAAGGGTTTGGAGTCGAAGAGGCCACCTGGGAGCCCTTCTCTGCATTTGTTCTACCTGAGGGACGCCTAAACTCAGTTCTGGTTGACTACTTGTCCCAGAACAACCTTGGTGAGTTACTGAGGCTCGCTGAGGCGCTTGCCTCCAAGACTAAAGCTAGGGACTGAACCTTACCCTTACCTGCCAAAGCGTATGTGTGAGTGTGCTAGTCCTAAGGTCCTGAGAGCAAGCCGCAGAAGTGGTGTCCTAATTATACCCAAGTCTGCGCCCTTGCTAAACCTGGAGGGTTGGCTTATTGATGCCACGGGGTACGCCCCGGGTCTCCCCTCCCCTATGCGCCCAGTTGCTGTGCTGGCGCAAAACCTTGGGGGAATACCCAGAGTGTTAATCCAGGTATTGTTTTCCCTACCTACCTGTCTACTAAAGGGAGGGGTGGCCAAAAGCTATGAAGGCATGCAAAACGCCTGTTTGCTATGTGGCCAAAAACACTAGCCTAACCCACTGTCACAGCCCACCAACCCAGCTAAAATTGCAGGAAAAGGGTGGGACAGTGACACGCCCCCTACAGGTCCTACACACCCTACAGTGGCACCATCCTGGTGGGCGAGCGCTGGGCAACTGGCTCTAGCCCCCACGCAGGACTACCACTCCTACACGCACACTCTACTTGGCGTTGCGAAGAGGAAGTTCTCGAGGGTCCTAGCGACCCACCTGTGAAATGACAAGAGAACACAGCGCTACTAAGCAACTGTGGCCTCACAGGGGACGCCACAACGCGTTTCCCCTGCAAGGGCTTGGAGGGAAGGAGTGCTCTCGTGTGCAAGGCGCAGATGTCGATGAAGTCGGACTCCCTGCTCTGCCACAGGCGGAGCGGAGTTACTTGTTTGTGTGATCTGCGCCCCTGTTTAGCAGGGCATAAAAAAAAAATGCTGCTGCACCACTCACCCTACCTGCCCACCTGTAAAACAAAGGCAAATGAAAGGGCGTTTGCGGCGGAGGAACCAAGGCACACTCCAGGTATTATACCCTTCTCAGTGTGCCCTATAATACGCTGTCCGCAAACACGCTGCATGGAGCAGCTACCCTTATCAAGCAAGCAAGCGTTAAGGGACTCCTCAGGTTCTCTTAAAGAACGTACCGAGGAGCCCCTGGGTAGCCTAAACAAGGTTTACCGTGCGCACTTCGCGTGGCCTACCCTTTAATGCGTGTGTGCATGCACGACTATGCACAATCACGTTGGGCAAACCTGCCCATCTCCACAACAATCTTGACTCCACCAGGGGGTGGCCCCGCCTGGGCGTACCTACCTTACCTACCGCTGGGAAGTGAAGCAAGGAGAGAAAACGAAAGGGGCGCACGTGAAGAACGTTGCTATGCACTTGTGTGTATGACTAATCACCCTGATCTGACCGCTAATCATCTGCAATCTTACTAATCAATCCCTCTACCGCGTCCTATCGTGGTTGTCGTTGTTAACGCTGCTACGCGACTCGTTCACGGAGACACGAGACGAGCAATGTGTATGCGGCATGCAAGACGAGCATACCTGTAGTTTATACCTGATTCATTGAAGTCTTTTCAATTGATTTTCGAATTCTTGAATTTTTGAAGCTTCTATTAGTGTGGGTGGAATCTGTATGTTTGTTTATTAATGTGTGTCTCGTCATTTTCAAGACTACGTGATACATACGTTTATAATTCCATTATTTTTCCATTTTCCGGCGCTTCGCTAGGAGCCGCTCCTGCGCGCCGCCATTTTGTACGTATGAATTTCTGGATTTAAAAAATCCAGAGATGACTATAATTTCTATAAAACTGTGCTGAAGATGCACAATTGGATTCTGCTCAGGTGTGTCGTTTCAGAAAAATTCTGCGCCGTCATTTGACGGATTTTGGTGTCGTCGCTTCGTTTTTGCGTGGATTCGTCCATAATTCTCCCATTCCTGCCTCTGCAGATACCCACGCGCAGCCTCGCTGAGTAGGCCGTGTTCGGGCCGAAACGCAGGTGCCTGGAGAGACTGAGCAGAACCAAGACCCCACCAAGGGGCAAATTAATTTCTTTTCGACTCCCTACGCCCTAAGACAGGTCACAGGTCGCCAGCAGGTTTACGAGAACCCATGCGAGTGTGTATAATGTGTCTTGCGTTTGGGTTGTGTCGACGCTGCGTCTTGGAGGAAGGGATGCATATGCACATGTTTGGCATGCTCCCAATCTAACCCAACCAAGCCACAGGAGCCCCGGCAGCGCCAAGAGCGCTGAGTCTTCTGTAGGAAAGTGTACAATCAGAGCAGCAAAAGGACGCCAGCCATGGTGAGCGCCCATTTTTCAGTGTGAGGGAGACTGTAGGTATTTTAAAGTAGATGTGGAAACCAAGGAAAGGCCAAGAAAAATTCCCTTTTTCCTAAAATGCGACAGTGGTGGCCACCACAGCACAAGGGGGGAGTAAGAAAAAGTGCTTTTCCATTGCTTTGGGACATACTCTAGTTGTATTAGAGATGCACTGAGCATCCATGCATTTTTATCTTAGTATTGGTCCAGCCAAAAGTGGTGAGAACACATTTTGACCTATGGAACCAAACACCCAATCAGGATATGGAGTGGACCCCTTAATCCCCTTTCAATCAGAAGTAAAACATCTTTTCCTGAGTTGACTGAGCACTGACATACCTAAGGTAGAGCCTATGAATTTATCTATGTTTTTCCATGAATACTTATCTGCCCTAGTGGTATGCACCATAGGGGGTTAGGCACCTCTTTTTGAGAGGTCCTGGGTTCAATTCCTGGTCAGCCTAACTAAGTAGGAAGATCCCAACTAAGTAGGAAGATCCCAGGTGACATGGCAGTGACCTCATCGCCACATACCATGCCACCTCAGCACATATGGGACCCAAAACAAAGAGTGCACATCTCCTAAGATGGCACTATGGAGAGAGAGTGATCCTGAGGCAGTTTTCTAACTCTTTTCCCAAAACATTTCAGCTATCTCTGTGAATATGCATTCATTTGTATCCTGAGTTGCAGTTTCTGTGAATACCTAATCATCTTTCACTGTTTACACTGCAGCCCTTCATGCTTTGATCCTGAATTACCTTCTCCTTGCATACTATTGGCTTGGGCTATCCTGGATTGAGTTGGCTTTACTGAATTTCAACAAACAAAAGCTTTTCATCATCCAAAACCAGCAGCAGGAAACCCTACAGCAACAACAAGCAGCAGGAGAAGCAAAAACACAGTGCTGAAAACACTATAAACTTTTCTGCCACATTGCACCCCCCTGCCATTTCCCTTCAACCGCCTGGTCACCGCCCTCCCCCCCCCCTCCCCAGCCCCCATTCTTTTCGGGTCTATGGTGCATCAGTGCACTGTTCAGCACCTTGAGTTTGGAATTGTGTACAACATTCGCTGTCTTCCCCGCACTTCGGCTCGCCATGAACGCTTTGACCGTGGTCAGGCCGCTTTGGTGCAATGCTTTCGACGGGGGACCGCCATGCTTTAAAAGAAATGAGGCAAACTAAGGTGACAAAAAAAATGATACAGATAAAACCATCATAAAACAACCAGGGACTAGATCTATAACACAAAATAGGATAGATAACCATCCAATGTAGAAACATAGCTCAATCGTATGCACGACAAAAACCCAAACCCCAACCGTACCTTTCTATGTAGACATTGAAATATTGCGGGATACCGAGAATTTGCGTGCAATACACAAACCATCCCATTTATTGGGGCACATTTATTGGACCATTAATTTGGGTGATTTCGCGGGAACCAACCGCAAAAACCACATATGAAAGCCACCCAAAGCCACCCAATATCAATAAACTACACTACCGCCTACACCAAATTGTCCTTGGAACCGCAGAATTTTCTCACATTCTCAATATTGAAGCTATACAAAATTGACAGTGACTTTTTGATTTCTTCGCACCATGTTCGAGGCCATCAAATTCTCAACCTCCGAACAATAGCACGATTCCCCAACCTTAGAATTTTAATCAACCACCAAACACTCCAAAAATTACATTCCTAGCACCGCAACACATTCCCATTAGCTAGCAAGCCCCCACCAGATAGCTCGGAGCCACAGTGCAAAAAGCATTCCCATAGAAGATAGAGGTGGACAATAGTACCAAAATGCCCTTCTGTTGCCGAATATGCCGAAATAGCAGACTCGTGTGCTGCTCAGTTTGGGGGGCTTTTGGCAACACCACAAACTCAGACCCTACTTTTTCATGAAAGATCCCACCATCAGACCAGGGTGAGAATTTTACAATTTCCTTGTGGCTTCCCTTATTTCTTTTGCCAAACAAACAATCAATCTTCACTTGCATACCTCTTCAACAATTATGACAGGACTTTACTGGTACTTCCATGCGTGCCATTTCACACTGAATTATCAATCCCATAAAGGGATAGAGCTCAAAAGGTCATGAATCCATTCAATCCATGGTACTGAATGCAGCATTGGAAAGCACTGTTCCCACTCCTGGAGATACCAAAGCAAAATTTTGGTGACCTGTGGTGCATCGGCTAAAAGAAACACAAAAAGTTTCCCACTTCTAACAGATTGCAGGCCCCCAAACAGGGTTGCAGCTCCATTGTAGTAAGACAGACAAGGCGGGAAGAAAATTGCTCTGCGGGGGGGGGGGGGGGGGGCGGAGGCCCATTTTCCCAACCCACCCCCCTCCTTGGCTGCCGTGACGGGAGGGGGGGTTCAGGGCAGGGGTGCCCGACCTGCCGGGGCGGGGGGGGGGGGGGTCAACCCAACATCTATGGCTCAAAATGATACCCACGTCGCGCTGATCATTTTGACTACTCAAATGTGGGGGGGGGGGGGATGATTGGTGGAAAAAACTTTTTCGGGCCAAAAGTTTGTGTTCCTGCGCCTTTGGTGCCAACATCCGTTCTTACACAAAACAAAGGGCCCGACACGGAACCCCATTTCTCCAACCCCCCCTCCTTCGGCGGGCGTCCATGTCCCCCCCCCCCCCCCCCGCAGAGCAATTTTCAGGTCGCCCAACAACCTGTGTTATCAACCTGCACCAATTGCGCCAAAATGCAGTGGGTCTTCATGCACACCATCAAATTGTGCCCTGGAACAATGCAAAACTCCACCAAATGTGAACAGCATCAGAATCAGTGACAAATATACTACATCTAAATGAGGCTGCAATGAGCGTAATGGCTGCCATGGTTATTTACATTTGTGGTTCCAATGGCTCGTTCGGGAACGGTATTTACAGACCTGGCATCATGTGCAACAGATGCAGAGATACAACAGCACATGACTATGAAATGGTTAAAACCCCTATGAAAAGCTAACCCCAGATTCCAAGCATAACAGCTGACGTTCTGAAAGGCAATAAGTGCGCCTGCCCCACAGGCAAGCCACACAAGAGAGCAATGGGCGCCATCGACAATGGGTGTAAGCAGGGCTGTCGCAAGCGAAATTAACAAAAAAAAAAACACTGCAGACACTGAACCTGAAAACAAGGCTATCTTGAATGCACAAAATCCACTCGTTAATGACAGCTGTGGCAGGAGGGTGCTTGACAATAACCAGCATCTGAAACACACTGTACAATAAAACTCACATGATGGAGTATCACATCCCAATTCAACAATGACTGAACAACCTTTGTGAGCAGTTCCTCCAATACAGCAGACTGCAGACTGTCATACCTGTGAAAAGGTCCCTGTATCCAATCATTCGTTCAAATCTTTTCAGATCGTTGACGGTTCCCTGCCCAAAGCAGGACCAATCTTCTTAGGTCCTGGATGGATCTGAAAAGGCAACCATTTCAAAACGCAAGGGGGGGGGAATCCCGGGAAAAGCAAACTGGAAGGTCCCAGGTCCTCAGGAAAGCAGTGATGCTTGCGACTTCACTGGAAAGAGCCTCACCCTAAAATTCAAAAAGGTTTGCGAGTCAGCAGGATGAACTGCAACCCACATTTCATGACAGCCTCAAATTGCAAGGTAGACAGGCCTCAATGAGTGAGGTGTCCACTGGGGTCCATATTCAGAACACGTGTTTTGAACCTCCATGGGCTCATGGCAGAACAATTTGCAAATGAGGCAGAAATTGGTAGTGAGAAGAAGATCATTTACACATGAAACCAAGCCCACTCATGCACCACCATCCGGTGGCCAGGGGGTGGGGGCGTGGACCATAAAAAAAAGAGCAAGAAAACGAGGGGGTGGGCCAGGGGGCGGGATCAGTTCGGGGCCTGGCCAATCCCAGCCCCGCCCCCTACCACTCACCGACATCACAATCTTGGCAGGAAAACAGGGTGCGGCAAATGGGAGGCCGGATTCACTTACCTGCCTCCTGCAGGTGCCCGTGCTGCACCGCACGCCCCTCCCCCCCCCGCCCCTGAAGGTCCTCCATGATCCCGTCTGTGTGTGTGCGGATTGTGCGCACATAGCCTTGGGGGGGAGGCATGACTTGCACAGCGGTCACAGAAACTCCGTCGCGAGGAGGAAAAAACCTGCCTGTGGTGCCTTTGAGCAGGAAGCATGAAGAAATGGCGCTGGTGGGTCAGGAAGAAGCCGCAACCACTTGCGGTGTAATACCGAACTGCACCCTGTTCAATGGGTTCTGGTTGCACACCGCCACTGATGCACTTGAGGGGGGCTGGTTCACTACAGGATGATGTCATAAGTGGTTACAACAGCGGTTACTGGCGGTTGGCAAAGCTGTTTCAGACACCCGCGGCCACTGCTGGCAGTTGAGCTACCTCTCTCCGCTGTTCTTACTGCTGCGGCTTCGGAGCAGCGCAAGGACGCGCTGCAGAGCGTCGCGGCATGACTCCCGTTTGTGGTACCTCTGGACCACCAGAGGGCCCACCTCGGCCGCCCTCTCCGCCGCCGGTGCCGGTGCTGGGGACCGGAGCAGTCCTGCAGTGGGGGTGCCGGGCTGCGCCCTGCGAGGTGTGCTGTCCCTGCAGGGGGTCGATGGGGAGGGGGAGGGCATGGTGTGGCGCCGGGGCGTGCCTGGCATGGGGCTGCTGGGGACGGCAAACTTGGAGGGCGAGGTGTGGACCGCGCGCTTCGACACTGTAAGGTCTGTGTCCTCTCGCTTACGTTTGCGGGCGTTGGATACCTGAGGCAGCAGCGCAAAAGAATGTGGGCGAGCTGCGGTGCAGAGGGTCAGGCTTCATGGGGGGAGGGGGGCATATGTTGCAATAGATGTGTTCGGATGATCTGGTGCGTCCTTCATCCATTGCCCTCAGGCCCTACAGCGAGAAGGCCCCTACCAGCCTGACTGGCGGTACACACAGGCCTCTGCTTGAGAAGACGCAGTCCAAAGAGTGTCTCGGGCGCAGTGGCAAAAGCAGTGGCTGGCGATTGCTGCAGGGGTTGGGGGTGAGCAAAATGGTGGAGAGCAGTTGGGGACAGAAGGAAGCGGTCGCAGCGGAACAAACCCTCATCACCCTCTTCGAGCACAGGCCTGGGTACACACCTCGCTATGCACCAGCCCCCACCTTTGGACAAGCACGCGCAAAGAGACACTCGCGTGCTTGGCACACCTGTTGGCAATCGGATTCTTCCAGCAGCGGCTTGGCGCTTCCCTTTGCCTTCGCTTGATCTGTGTGGATGGGATAGAGCAGGGTCACGACGTGCGCTGGAGAAACCTTGCGTGCAGGCAACACGCCTGACGCATGATGGCATACCTTTGGCATCCTCCTGGTCCCCGAGCCGGGGCCGCTTGCTCTGCACCCACGTTGGCTCTGTCTTGGCAGTGGCAGCCGCGGCAGACTGGCCAGCCAGACTGTCCGATGTTGATTGCGAAGCACCAGGGCTGCCATCTGCGGTCGCAGAGCCATCTTCGCTCTCGTGTGTGCGCTTGGTGCCCACTCTGTACGTTGGGGCTGGTGTGGCTCTGATGCCATCCCGTGAGCTGCTGGCAGCCCGAGCCACAACGTGGGGCTCCGTGGTACTGGAGGTCGCAACCTCCGACCCCTGATCGACGGCCTCGGTGCTGATTGCTGCGCCTCCTGCATCCCGTGAAGCCAGCCCATCAACAGCCTGCACTTCACCCGCAGCAATGGCAGCGGCACTGGCCGCAGCCGTGCCCATGACTTGTGCGGGGCGTGGCCCGGGCTTCGGTAGATCAACGCCACGCTTGCGCTTGCGCAGCCACGACTCAGCGCTGGGCCCGGGATCGGTGCTGTTGGGCCGCAGGACGCGGCACGGGATCTCTGCGGGCTTCATACTGCAGGACCGCACCGGAGGCAGCACACTGCCGGACCGTGGCCGTGTGGCGGGGGCGCAGAACACCTGTGAGAGAAGACGGGGGGTGAGGTTGGGAGAGCGGAAGTGAGGAGGGGTCGTGCAGCAGGACATTGAGCAGGCGTGATAGATCGGCAGGGGCAGGCAGCAGGGAACAGACAGGGGAGGCAGGACGAAAAGGGCCAAAGGAATTGCGTCATGCGGCGTCCCTCATCCCAACCCACGTCAGCGATGATGCAGCGACCACATTGACACCGCCAACGCTACTATCGATGCCAACACCGCCACCGCCACCGCCCCACCACCGCTAAGGCGGAACCCCAAGCCAACACACACCACACCGCACCACATCAACGTCCTTCCATAGACACTCCCAGCAAACACCTGCGCACTCGAGACGCTGCGGGCCGTCTGGTAGACAGCGGAACGCTGGGCGTCCTTCATTTTGGATGCGTAGTAGTCCTGCAGCTTATGCAGCTTCTTGAGGCACATTGGGGCTCCAAACACCTGCAAGTGCAGGAGACGACAGCTGAAGCCGCATGGTTGGGGATTTGGGGACTGGCACCCCCCACCCCCACCGGGCAAAGGGCCCGATTCTGCGCTGTCAGTCTGCAATGCCAGTTGATGGTGTCACTCGAGGTGGTGTACCCTGCACCTGTTTACCTTTCCAGGCCATATCGAGGGAACAGGGCATAGGGCTGACGGAACAGCCCACAATTGAAGAGACCCTTGACAGCAGCGCCGCATGAGACCAACACTCAATCGCCACATTTTGCCCGTTCGTCCATTAGGCTTGGATCCCCCCCTCCCCTTTTATGTGTCACCCCACTTTATCATTCCATTAAAATAACTGTGACACATTCGGGGCCAATGCAAAAATATAGCAAGGCTTTCCCGACTCGGAACTGATCCTCGCTGAAGGAGGAAACACAAATGACCAGTTTTGCACCCCCTGGACGATGGTCCACGTGGGCAAAGCACATGGGCAAAGGGATGCATGACAGAATGCACATATGGAACGAGAGACAAAGCGGCAAGAGACAAACTGCACCGTAACACTTTACCGCCACCAACTGACAATACAAGGGAACCCCCCCCCCCCCAAATGGGAAAACCTGTTCATACGGTCTGTGCTGAGTAGTACGTTGCAGACGCTGGCTTGCATCCTGTTGGCCGCTTTGGCTGCAGAGGATGGGGTGGCGGCAAATCCCGGGACCCACAGGTGTTGGTGCAAAAGATTTGACACTGTGGCACCTTCCATTTGCCTCCGCTACCACCCATATGGCAGAGCAAAAAACTTGGCGGTCCCATACACAGTGAGCCAAGGGAAGGCGCTCGGCAGTAACTGTGACACCCGGTCACTTGTGTGTAACGACTGCCATGGGGCCCGCACTGCTTGCAGCAGTTACACACGGACCTATGCACTGGCGGCCTTCGATTAGCCTGCTGAGACGGATCGCAGACACCATCGTTCAGAGAGAGCATCTCGAAACTCCTGGTGCCTGATACCTGATGCCTGATCCACACCCTCCAAAAAAGAAGCGGGAAACAGCCATGCACCTTCACAAAACGAGCCTCATCGCGCTGCATCAGCTCCACAAGCCCCATGCACTTGCCGAAGAGCTCATACTGTTCCTTGTGCGTGAACAAGAAATCGCACAGTGCCGGCACCAGCAGCGGCTCGCGCCACATTGCCGGCATACAGCACTGGGAGCGGCACAGATGGATCAGCACTCCCAATGCATGGCTGACCAAATGGCCTCCCACGCCGGACTGGTTGGATCCAGTGATGTAACTGACCAGCAATGGAATGACACCTGCAAAATCGTATGTCCGAATGGCGAATCATGCAAACATGGCATAGGACAGGCTGGGCCAACAAGGGAGGGGGGGGTTCGGGATTTGGACGCAAATGGTTGGCGTGGTTATCCTCCAACCGTCGGCGGTCGTTCACCCGTGTGATGAGCATAGGCTGTCATTAGTGGCTGGAGAACGGCGGCCCTGGGTGAAGGAGAGCCCAAAAGGCAGAAGAGCTGGCGCAGTTTGCCCTACCAGTCGTGCAGTGATTTCATTTGTATATTCGGATGGGCACACAATTGCTGAGAAGAAGAACAAAAAACAACGTCAGAAATGCCATTTTTGTTGAGCTGGAAATCGGCCGGAACTGGGTGTACATTGGGTTAAATTAGCAGGAATCATTACATTCTGGCCCACCTGATTGGCAGTGACTTGGGCAAACACAAACACCAAACACATGCGCTGTTTGCCCATCCAAAATAGATAACTGGCCCACAACCAAATGTGTGTGCCAAGGAATCCATTCGAATCTGCTCCAACTGCGAGGTTCAACAATCCTAAGGTCCTATCACTGCTGCAAACCATGAGTTGGATTGCTCTGCCCTGCAAACCAAATGTGTGTGTGTGTGCGCGCGCGTGTGCATGCGACACCTGGGACAACTCAAACCTTGCTGAGAATAAGAGGCTCAACTCCGAGCTCCCACTCTGCAGCCACAACCGTGAGTACAGAGTGCTGCGTATGTAGATTTGCATGTGTGTCTGGTGTCTGTGCGTCTGCGTGCGTGATGCGATGTGGTGGGATGCGATGTGGTGTGATGCGATGCGATGCGATGCGATGCGATGCGATGCGATGCGATGCGATGCGATGTGATGTGATGTGATGTGATGCCCGCAGGGTTTGGCAGTGCAGAAAAAATACCCTGTTTTAGTTCTACCGCGGATGCTTTTGTGCCCAACACACGCCTTCTCACAACCCGCTAGTTCCCCTCTCTTCCCCCACACCATTCCCCAATCCTGTCCCCATGACTCCCAAGCATTCCTCCGTGTCTACAGGAGCTTCCCGTCGATGCAGTCCTGTTTGCCACGGGGTACCACATGGCAGGGGCGCATCAAGACTGGCTCTGCCCCTCCAGGGACTTCATCAGCAAGGAGGGTGTGGGCAAGGGGGCCATGGCGCACGTGGCCGGGGGGCGGTGCTGGGACTGCATTTCATTTGGGGGAATCTGCAGATGATCCGTGATTCGACCCCCTGTGTGTCAATCAAAGCTCAAACTGCGAGGTTCAACATTCCTACTTCCTACCGATCATCAGCGAAACCATGAGTTCTTTGTCCAGGGGCCTCGCTGGCAGGCCTGCGACTAGCACACAGATTCACAGCTTGTGTGTGTGTGTGTGTGTATGCGCCTGTGTGTGACACCCAAGGATTTCAATCAATGCTCCAACTGCGAAATTCAACAGACCTGAAATCCTACCATTCATCACCAAAACCATGACTTCCAAATTTGAGGGGCGACGCTGGCAGGCTGGCGACTATCACACTGATTCACAGCTTCGGAAGCGGATTAGCTTTGTAGGGGCTGCAGCACAGCACGCAGGATCCCCACGACGCTCATCTGCCCCCCCACAGCGTCTGTGCGTGTGTGTGTGTGTGTGCGCGCGCGCCCGCGTGCATTGGAGTCATGTGTTGTATGTGTTGGTGTTTTTTGTACATGTGTGCGATGTATTGTCAACAGCACACCTGCTTTGACCACCATGCGGCGCACCATGAAACTGCCCTCTGTCTTCACCTCCAGCTTCTTCACAGCTGCCAGCACTTGTGAAATCTTGTGACTCTTCTGCCAGTGCTCAAGAAGGCCTGCAGCTGTATACTTCATGTCCCTCACACGATAGCCTCGCCACAGAGCCTGGAAACCAAGCAATTGCTGGACACCCCCCATTCCGGTCTTCTCCAGCCCTCTGCAACCCTCCAAGCCCCCCCACCTTCAACACCTTCAACAACAAATCTTGCGTGCTCAAAACACCACTGCAATTTGGAGCATTACTTTTGGGCAGTGGAGATCACGCAGGCTTTACCACCTAGCGTCTGTTACACATGGAGCCCAGTGTGTGGCCTGTAACCGAAAGCTGGCGTAGGTGATCATCTGTGAAGAGACGCACTGACACACAGGACCACAAAAGAAAGAAAGCTTGTTAGCGACCGGAAAACCGGCCCCAGGCGCCTTTTGCCCACGGGTCTGTTGCAAGTGGGTGACGTGAACGGGCCTGCAGGCATGTGTACATGGCAGGCTCCCATCCCCTGCGCCCCAGGCATTGGAATGATCACCTTCCCCCGTCATGGACACCTGTCGGTTTGACCCCCCCCCCCCCCGTGACGACACACACATGCGCCGCTTCAATCATTACCTGAAGCTTCATCGCCAAGGCGCGCTTTGCCAGAATCCAGCGGAATAGTTGAATTGAAAACTCCAGCGGAATAGTTGAATTGAAAACTCCAGCGGAATAGTTGAATTGAAAACTCCAGCGGAATAGTTGAATTGAAAACTCCAGCGGAATAGTTGAATTGAAAACTCCAGCGGAATAGTTGAATTGAAAACTCCAGCGGAATAGTTGAATTGAAAACTCCAGCGGAATAGTTGAATTGAAAACTCCAGCGGAATAGTTGAATTGAAAACTCCAGCGGAATAGTTGAATTGAAAACTCCAGCGGAATAGTTGAATTGAAAACTCCAGCGGAATAGTTGAATTGAAAACTCCAGCGGAATAGTTGAATTGAAAACTCCAGCGGAATAGTTGAATTGAAAACTCCAGCGGAATAGTTGAATTGAAAACTCCAGCGGAATGGTTGAATTGAAAACTCCAGCGGAATGGTTGAATTGAAAACTCCAGCGGAATGGTTGAATTGAAAACTCCAGCGGAATGGTTGAATTGAAAACTCCAGCGGAATGGTTGAATTGAAAACTCCAGCGGAATAGTTGAATTGAAAACTCCAGCGGAATAGTTGAATTGAAAACTCCAGCGGAATAGTTGAATTGAAAACTCCAGCGGAATAGTTGAATTGAAAACTCCAGCGGAATAGTTGAATTGAAAACTCCAGCGGAATAGTTGAATTGAAAACTCCAGCGGAATAGTTGAATTGAAAACTCCAGCGGAATAGTTGAATTGAAAACTCCAGCGGAATAGTTGAATTGAAAACTCCAGCGGAATAGTTGAATTGAAAACTCCAGCGGAATAGTTGAATTGAAAACTCCAGCGGAATAGTTGAATTGAAAACTCCAGCGGAATAGTTGAATTGAAAACTCCAGCGGAATAGTTGAATTGAAAACTCCAGCGGAATAGTTGAATTGAAAACTCCAGCGGAATAGTTGAATTGAAAACTCCAGCGGAATAGTTGAATTGAAAACTCCAGCGGAATAGTTGAATTGAAAACTCCAGCGGAATAGTTGAATTGAAAACTCCAGCGGAATAGTTGAATTGAAAACTCCAGCGGAATAGTTGAATTGAAAACTCCAGCGGAATAGTTGAATTGAAAACTCCAGCGGAATAGTTGAATTGAAAACTCCAGCGGAATAGTTGAATTGAAAACTCCAGCGGAATAGTTGAATTGAAAACTCCAGCGGAATAGTTGAATTGAAAACTCCAGCGGAATAGTTGAATTGAAAACTCCAGCGGAATAGTTGAATTGAAAACTCCAGCGGAATAGTTGAATTGAAAACTCCAGCGGAATAGTTGAATTGAAAACTCCAGCGGAATAGTTGAATTGAAAACTCCAGCGGAATAGTTGAATTGAAAACTCCAGCGGAATAGTTGAATTGAAAACTCCAGCGGAATAGTTGAATTGAAAACTCCAGCGGAATAGTTGAATTGAAAACTCCAGCGGAATAGTTGAATTGAAAACTCCAGCGGAATAGTTGAATTGAAAACTCCAGCGGAATAGTTGAATTGAAAACTCCAGCGGAATAGTTGAATTGAAAACTCCAGCGGAATAGTTGAATTGAAAACTCCAGCGGAATAGTTGAATTGAAAACTCCAGCGGAATAGTTGAATTGAAAACTCCAGCGGAATAGTTGAATTGAAAACTCCAGCGGAATAGTTGAATTGAAAACTCCAGCGGAATAGTTGAATTGAAAACTCCAGCGGAATAGTTGAATTGAAAACTCCAGCGGAATAGTTGAATTGAAAACTCCAGCGGAATAGTTGAATTGAAAACTCCAGCGGAATAGTTGAATTGAAAACTCCAGCGGAATAGTTGAATTGAAAACTCCAGCGGAATAGTTGAATTGAAAACTCCAGCGGAATAGTTGAATTGAAAACTCCAGCGGAATAGTTGAATTGAAAACTCCAGCGGAATAGTTGAATTGAAAACTCCAGCGGAATAGTTGAATTGAAAACTCCAGCGGAATAGTTGAATTGAAAACTCCAGCGGAATAGTTGAATTGAAAACTCCAGCGGAATAGTTGAATTGAAAACTCCAGCGGAATAGTTGAATTGAAAACTCCAGCGGAATAGTTGAATTGAAAACTCCAGCGGAATAGTTGAATTGAAAACTCCAGCGGAATAGTTGAATTGAAAACTCCAGCGGAATAGTTGAATTGAAAACTCCAGCGGAATAGTTGAATTGAAAACTCCAGCGGAATAGTTGAATTGAAAACTCCAGCGGAATAGTTGAATTGAAAACTCCAGCGGAATAGTTGAATTGAAAACTCCAGCGGAATAGTTGAATTGAAAACTCCAGCGGAATAGTTGAATTGAAAACTCCAGCGGAATAGTTGAATTGAAAACTCCAGCGGAATAGTTGAATTGAAAACTCCAGCGGAATAGTTGAATTGAAAACTCCAGCGGAATAGTTGAATTGAAAACTCCAGCGGAATAGTTGAATTGAAAACTCCAGCGGAATAGTTGAATTGAAAACTCCAGCGGAATAGTTGAATTGAAAACTCCAGCGGAATAGTTGAATTGAAAACTCCAGCGGAATAGTTGAATTGAAAACTCCAGCGGAATAGTTGAATTGAAAACTCCAGCGGAATAGTTGAATTGAAAACTCCAGCGGAATAGTTGAATTGAAAACTCCAGCGGAATAGTTGAATTGAAAACTCCAGCGGAATAGTTGAATTGAAAACTCCAGCGGAATAGTTGAATTGAAAACTCCAGCGGAATAGTTGAATTGAAAACTCCAGCGGAATAGTTGAATTGAAAACTCCAGCGGAATAGTTGAATTGAAAACTCCAGCGGAATAGTTGAATTGAAAACTCCAGCGGAATAGTTGAATTGAAAACTCCAGCGGAATAGTTGAATTGAAAACTCCAGCGGAATAGTTGAATTGAAAACTCCAGCGGAATAGTTGAATTGAAAACTCCAGCGGAATAGTTGAATTGAAAACTCCAGCGGAATAGTTGAATTGAAAACTCCAGCGGAATAGTTGAATTGAAAACTCCAGCGGAATAGTTGAATTGAAAACTCCAGCGGAATAGTTGAATTGAAAACTCCAGCGGAATAGTTGAATTGAAAACTCCAGCGGAATAGTTGAATTGAAAACTCCAGCGGAATAGTTGAATTGAAAACTCCAGCGGAATAGTTGAATTGAAAACTCCAGCGGAATAGTTGAATTGAAAACTCCAGCGGAATAGTTGAATTGAAAACTCCAGCGGAATAGTTGAATTGAAAACTCCAGCGGAATAGTTGAATTGAAAACTCCAGCGGAATAGTTGAATTGAAAACTCCAGCGGAATAGTTGAATTGAAAACTCCAGCGGAATAGTTGAATTGAAAACTCCAGCGGAATAGTTGAATTGAAAACTCCAGCGGAATAGTTGAATTGAAAACTCCAGCGGAATAGTTGAATTGAAAACTCCAGCGGAATAGTTGAATTGAAAACTCCAGCGGAATAGTTGAATTGAAAACTCCAGCGGAATAGTTGAATTGAAAACTCCAGCGGAATAGTTGAATTGAAAACTCCAGCGGAATAGTTGAATTGAAAACTCCAGCGGAATAGTTGAATTGAAAACTCCAGCGGAATAGTTGAATTGAAAACTCCAGCGGAATAGTTGAATTGAAAACTCCAGCGGAATAGTTGAATTGAAAACTCCAGCGGAATAGTTGAATTGAAAACTCCAGCGGAATAGTTGAATTGAAAACTCCAGCGGAATAGTTGAATTGAAAACTCCAGCGGAATAGTTGAATTGAAAACTCCAGCGGAATAGTTGAATTGAAAACTCCAGCGGAATAGTTGAATTGAAAACTCCAGCGGAATAGTTGAATTGAAAACTCCAGCGGAATAGTTGAATTGAAAACTCCAGCGGAATAGTTGAATTGAAAACTCCAGCGGAATAGTTGAATTGAAAACTCCAGCGGAATAGTTGAATTGAAAACTCCAGCGGAATAGTTGAATTGAAAACTCCAGCGGAATAGTTGAATTGAAAACTCCAGCGGAATAGTTGAATTGAAAACTCCAGCGGAATAGTTGAATTGAAAACTCCAGCGGAATAGTTGAATTGAAAACTCCAGCGGAATAGTTGAATTGAAAACTCCAGCGGAATAGTTGAATTGAAAACTCCAGCGGAATAGTTGAATTGAAAACTCCAGCGGAATAGTTGAATTGAAAACTCCAGCGGAATAGTTGAATTGAAAACTCCAGCGGAATAGTTGAATTGAAAACTCCAGCGGAATAGTTGAATTGAAAACTCCAGCGGAATAGTTGAATTGAAAACTCCAGCGGAATAGTTGAATTGAAAACTCCAGCGGAATAGTTGAATTGAAAACTCCAGCGGAATAGTTGAATTGAAAACTCCAGCGGAATAGTTGAATTGAAAACTCCAGCGGAATAGTTGAATTGAAAACTCCAGCGGAATAGTTGAATTGAAAACTCCAGCGGAATAGTTGAATTGAAAACTCCAGCGGAATAGTTGAATTGAAAACTCCAGCGGAATAGTTGAATTGAAAACTCCAGCGGAATAGTTGAATTGAAAACTCCAGCGGAATAGTTGAATTGAAAACTCCAGCGGAATAGTTGAATTGAAAACTCCAGCGGAATAGTTGAATTGAAAACTCCAGCGGAATAGTTGAATTGAAAACTCCAGCGGAATAGTTGAATTGAAAACTCCAGCGGAATAGTTGAATTGAAAACTCCAGCGGAATAGTTGAATTGAAAACTCCAGCGGAATAGTTGAATTGAAAACTCCAGCGGAATAGTTGAATTGAAAACTCCAGCGGAATAGTTGAATTGAAAACTCCAGCGGAATAGTTGAATTGAAAACTCCAGCGGAATAGTTGAATTGAAAACTCCAGCGGAATAGTTGAATTGAAAACTCCAGCGGAATAGTTGAATTGAAAACTCCAGCGGAATAGTTGAATTGAAAACTCCAGCGGAATAGTTGAATTGAAAACTCCAGCGGAATAGTTGAATTGAAAACTCCAGCGGAATAGTTGAATTGAAAACTCCAGCGGAATAGTTGAATTGAAAACTCCAGCGGAATAGTTGAATTGAAAACTCCAGCGGAATAGTTGAATTGAAAACTCCAGCGGAATAGTTGAATTGAAAACTCCAGCGGAATAGTTGAATTGAAAACTCCAGCGGAATAGTTGAATTGAAAACTCCAGCGGAATAGTTGAATTGAAAACTCCAGCGGAATAGTTGAATTGAAAACTCCAGCGGAATAGTTGAATTGAAAACTCCAGCGGAATAGTTGAATTGAAAACTCCAGCGGAATAGTTGAATTGAAAACTCCAGCGGAATAGTTGAATTGAAAACTCCAGCGGAATAGTTGAATTGAAAACTCCAGCGGAATAGTTGAATTGAAAACTCCAGCGGAATAGTTGAATTGAAAACTCCAGCGGAATAGTTGAATTGAAAACTCCAGCGGAATAGTTGAATTGAAAACTCCAGCGGAATAGTTGAATTGAAAACTCCAGCGGAATAGTTGAATTGAAAACTCCAGCGGAATAGTTGAATTGAAAACTCCAGCGGAATAGTTGAATTGAAAACTCCAGCGGAATAGTTGAATTGAAAACTCCAGCGGAATAGTTGAATTGAAAACTCCAGCGGAATAGTTGAATTGAAAACTCCAGCGGAATAGTTGAATTGAAAACTCCAGCGGAATAGTTGAATTGAAAACTCCAGCGGAATAGTTGAATTGAAAACTCCAGCGGAATAGTTGAATTGAAAACTCCAGCGGAATAGTTGAATTGAAAACTCCAGCGGAATAGTTGAATTGAAAACTCCAGCGGAATAGTTGAATTGAAAACTCCAGCGGAATAGTTGAATTGAAAACTCCAGCGGAATAGTTGAATTGAAAACTCCAGCGGAATAGTTGAATTGAAAACTCCAGCGGAATAGTTGAATTGAAAACTCCAGCGGAATAGTTGAATTGAAAACTCCAGCGGAATAGTTGAATTGAAAACTCCAGCGGAATAGTTGAATTGAAAACTCCAGCGGAATAGTTGAATTGAAAACTCCAGCGGAATAGTTGAATTGAAAACTCCAGCGGAATAGTTGAATTGAAAACTCCAGCGGAATAGTTGAATTGAAAACTCCAGCGGAATAGTTGAATTGAAAACTCCAGCGGAATAGTTGAATTGAAAACTCCAGCGGAATAGTTGAATTGAAAACTCCAGCGGAATAGTTGAATTGAAAACTCCAGCGGAATAGTTGAATTGAAAACTCCAGCGGAATAGTTGAATTGAAAACTCCAGCGGAATAGTTGAATTGAAAACTCCAGCGGAATAGTTGAATTGAAAACTCCAGCGGAATAGTTGAATTGAAAACTCCAGCGGAATAGTTGAATTGAAAACTCCAGCGGAATAGTTGAATTGAAAACTCCAGCGGAATAGTTGAATTGAAAACTCCAGCGGAATAGTTGAATTGAAAACTCCAGCGGAATAGTTGAATTGAAAACTCCAGCGGAATAGTTGAATTGAAAACTCCAGCGGAATAGTTGAATTGAAAACTCCAGCGGAATAGTTGAATTGAAAACTCCAGCGGAATAGTTGAATTGAAAACTCCAGCGGAATAGTTGAATTGAAAACTCCAGCGGAATAGTTGAATTGAAAACTCCAGCGGAATAGTTGAATTGAAAACTCCAGCGGAATAGTTGAATTGAAAACTCCAGCGGAATAGTTGAATTGAAAACTCCAGCGGAATAGTTGAATTGAAAACTCCAGCGGAATAGTTGAATTGAAAACTCCAGCGGAATAGTTGAATTGAAAACTCCAGCGGAATAGTTGAATTGAAAACTCCAGCGGAATAGTTGAATTGAAAACTCCAGCGGAATAGTTGAATTGAAAACTCCAGCGGAATAGTTGAATTGAAAACTCCAGCGGAATAGTTGAATTGAAAACTCCAGCGGAATAGTTGAATTGAAAACTCCAGCGGAATAGTTGAATTGAAAACTCCAGCGGAATAGTTGAATTGAAAACTCCAGCGGAATAGTTGAATTGAAAACTCCAGCGGAATAGTTGAATGAAAACTCCAGCGGAATAGTTGAATTGAAAACTCCAGCGGAATAGTTGAATTGAAAACTCCAGCGGAATAGTTGAATTGAAAACTCCAGCGGAATAGTTGAATTGAAAACTCCAGCGGAATAGTTGAATTGAAAACTCCAGCGGAATAGTTGAATTGAAAACTCCAGCGGAATAGTTGAATTGAAAACTCCAGCGGAATAGTTGAATTGAAAACTCCAGCGGAATAGTTGAATTGAAAACTCCAGCGGAATAGTTGAATTGAAAACTCCAGCGGAATAGTTGAATTGAAAACTCCAGCGGAATAGTTGAATTGAAAACTCCAGCGGAATAGTTGAATTGAAAACTCCAGCGGAATAGTTGAATTGAAAACTCCAGCGGAATAGTTGAATTGAAAACTCCAGCGGAATAGTTGAATTGAAAACTCCAGCGGAATAGTTGAATTGAAAACTCCAGCGGAATAGTTGAATTGAAAACTCCAGCGGAATAGTTGAATTGAAAACTCCAGCGGAATAGTTGAATTGAAAACTCCAGCGGAATAGTTGAATTGAAAACTCCAGCGGAATAGTTGAATTGAAAACTCCAGCGGAATAGTTGAATTGAAAACTCCAGCGGAATAGTTGAATTGAAAACTCCAGCGGAATAGTTGAATTGAAAACTCCAGCGGAATAGTTGAATTGAAAACTCCAGCGGAATAGTTGAATTGAAAACTCCAGCGGAATAGTTGAATTGAAAACTCCAGCGGAATAGTTGAATTGAAAACTCCAGCGGAATAGTTGAATTGAAAACTCCAGCGGAATAGTTGAATTGAAAACTCCAGCGGAATAGTTGAATTGAAAACTCCAGCGGAATAGTTGAATTGAAAACTCCAGCGGAATAGTTGAATTGAAAACTCCAGCGGAATAGTTGAATTGAAAACTCCAGCGGAATAGTTGAATTGAAAACTCCAGCGGAATAGTTGAATTGAAAACTCCAGCGGAATAGTTGAATTGAAAACTCCAGCGGAATAGTTGAATTGAAAACTCCAGCGGAATAGTTGAATTGAAAACTCCAGCGGAATAGTTGAATTGAAAACTCCAGCGGAATAGTTGAATTGAAAACTCCAGCGGAATAGTTGAATTGAAAACTCCAGCGGAATAGTTGAATTGAAAACTCCAGCGGAATAGTTGAATTGAAAACTCCAGCGGAATAGTTGAATTGAAAACTCCAGCGGAATAGTTGAATTGAAAACTCCAGCGGAATAGTTGAATTGAAAACTCCAGCGGAATAGTTGAATTGAAAACTCCAGCGGAATAGTTGAATTGAAAACTCCAGCGGAATAGTTGAATTGAAAACTCCAGCGGAATAGTTGAATTGAAAACTCCAGCGGAATAGTTGAATTGAAAACTCCAGCGGAATAGTTGAATTGAAAACTCCAGCGGAATAGTTGAATTGAAAACTCCAGCGGAATAGTTGAATTGAAAACTCCAGCGGAATAGTTGAATTGAAAACTCCAGCGGAATAGTTGAATTGAAAACTCCAGCGGAATAGTTGAATTGAAAACTCCAGCGGAATAGTTGAATTGAAAACTCCAGCGGAATAGTTGAATTGAAAACTCCAGCGGAATAGTTGAATTGAAAACTCCAGCGGAATAGTTGAATTGAAAACTCCAGCGGAATAGTTGAATTGAAAACTCCAGCGGAATAGTTGAATTGAAAACTCCAGCGGAATAGTTGAATTGAAAACTCCAGCGGAATAGTTGAATTGAAAACTCCAGCGGAATAGTTGAATTGAAAACTCCAGCGGAATAGTTGAATTGAAAACTCCAGCGGAATAGTTGAATTGAAAACTCCAGCGGAATAGTTGAATTGAAAACTCCAGCGGAATAGTTGAATTGAAAACTCCAGCGGAATAGTTGAATTGAAAACTCCAGCGGAATAGTTGAATTGAAAACTCCAGCGGAATAGTTGAATTGAAAACTCCAGCGGAATAGTTGAATTGAAAACTCCAGCGGAATAGTTGAATTGAAAACTCCAGCGGAATAGTTGAATTGAAAACTCCAGCGGAATAGTTGAATTGAAAACTCCAGCGGAATAGTTGAATTGAAAACTCCAGCGGAATAGTTGAATTGAAAACTCCAGCGGAATAGTTGAATTGAAAACTCCAGCGGAATAGTTGAATTGAAAACTCCAGCGGAATAGTTGAATTGAAAACTCCAGCGGAATAGTTGAATTGAAAACTCCAGCGGAATAGTTGAATTGAAAACTCCAGCGGAATAGTTGAATTGAAAACTCCAGCGGAATAGTTGAATTGAAAACTCCAGCGGAATAGTTGAATTGAAAACTCCAGCGGAATAGTTGAATTGAAAACTCCAGCGGAATAGTTGAATTGAAAACTCCAGCGGAATAGTTGAATTGAAAACTCCAGCGGAATAGTTGAATTGAAAACTCCAGCGGAATAGTTGAATTGAAAACTCCAGCGGAATAGTTGAATTGAAAACTCCAGCGGAATAGTTGAATTGAAAACTCCAGCGGAATAGTTGAATTGAAAACTCCAGCGGAATAGTTGAATTGAAAACTCCAGCGGAATAGTTGAATTGAAAACTCCAGCGGAATAGTTGAATTGAAAACTCCAGCGGAATAGTTGAATTGAAAACTCCAGCGGAATAGTTGAATTGAAAACTCCAGCGGAATAGTTGAATTGAAAACTCCAGCGGAATAGTTGAATTGAAAACTCCAGCGGAATAGTTGAATTGAAAACTCCAGCGGAATAGTTGAATTGAAAACTCCAGCGGAATAGTTGAATTGAAAACTCCAGCGGAATAGTTGAATTGAAAACTCCAGCGGAATAGTTGAATTGAAAACTCCAGCGGAATAGTTGAATTGAAAACTCCAGCGGAATAGTTGAATTGAAAACTCCAGCGGAATAGTTGAATTGAAAACTCCAGCGGAATAGTTGAATTGAAAACTCCAGCGGAATAGTTGAATTGAAAACTCCAGCGGAATAGTTGAATTGAAAACTCCAGCGGAATAGTTGAATTGAAAACTCCAGCGGAATAGTTGAATTGAAAACTCCAGCGGAATAGTTGAATTGAAAACTCCAGCGGAATAGTTGAATTGAAAACTCCAGCGGAATAGTTGAATTGAAAACTCCAGCGGAATAGTTGAATTGAAAACTCCAGCGGAATAGTTGAATTGAAAACTCCAGCGGAATAGTTGAATTGAAAACTCCAGCGGAATAGTTGAATTGAAAACTCCAGCGGAATAGTTGAATTGAAAACTCCAGCGGAATAGTTGAATTGAAAACTCCAGCGGAATAGTTGAATTGAAAACTCCAGCGGAATAGTTGAATTGAAAACTCCAGCGGAATAGTTGAATTGAAAACTCCAGCGGAATAGTTGAATTGAAAACTCCAGCGGAATAGTTGAATTGAAAACTCCAGCGGAATAGTTGAATTGAAAACTCCAGCGGAATAGTTGAATTGAAAACTCCAGCGGAATAGTTGAATTGAAAACTCCAGCGGAATAGTTGAATTGAAAACTCCAGCGGAATAGTTGAATTGAAAACTCCAGCGGAATAGTTGAATTGAAAACTCCAGCAGGAATAGTTGAATTGAAAACTCCAGCGGAATAGTTGAATTGAAAACTCCAGCGGAATAGTTGAATTGAAAACTCCAGCGGAATAGTTGAATTGAAAACTCCAGCGGAATAGTTGAATTGAAAACTCCAGCGGAATAGTTGAATTGAAAACTCCAGCGGAATAGTTGAATTGAAAACTCCAGCGGAATAGTTGAATTGAAAACTCCAGCGGAATAGTTGAATTGAAAACTCCAGCGGAATAGTTGAATTGAAAACTCCAGCGGAATAGTTGAATTGAAAACTCCAGCGGAATAGTTGAATTGAAAACTCCAGCGGAATAGTTGAATTGAAAACTCCAGCGGAATAGTTGAATTGAAAACTCCAGCGGAATAGTTGAATTGAAAACTCCAGCGGAATAGTTGAATTGAAAACTCCAGCGGAATAGTTGAATTGAAAACTCCAGCGGAATAGTTGAATTGAAAACTCCAGCGGAATAGTTGAATTGAAAACTCCAGCGGAATAGTTGAATTGAAAACTCCAGCGGAATAGTTGAATTGAAAACTCCAGCGGAATAGTTGAATTGAAAACTCCAGCGGAATAGTTGAATTGAAAACTCCAGCGGAATAGTTGAATTGAAAACTCCAGCGGAATAGTTGAATTGAAAACTCCAGCGGAATAGTTGAATTGAAAACTCCAGCGGAATAGTTGAATTGAAAACTCCAGCGGAATAGTTGAATTGAAAACTCCAGCGGAATAGTTGAATTGAAAACTCCAGCGGAATAGTTGAATTGAAAACTCCAGCGGAATAGTTGAATTGAAAACTCCAGCGGAATAGTTGAATTGAAAACTCCAGCGGAATAGTTGAATTGAAAACTCCAGCGGAATAGTTGAATTGAAAACTCCAGCGGAATAGTTGAATTGAAAACTCCAGCGGAATAGTTGAATTGAAAACTCCAGCGGAATAGTTGAATTGAAAACTCCAGCGGAATAGTTGAATTGAAAACTCCAGCGGAATAGTTGAATTGAAAACTCCAGCGGAATAGTTGAATTGAAAACTCCAGCGGAATAGTTGAATTGAAAACTCCAGCGGAATAGTTGAATTGAAAACTCCAGCGGAATAGTTGAATTGAAAACTCCAGCGGAATAGTTGAATTGAAAACTCCAGCGGAATAGTTGAATTGAAAACTCCAGCGGAATAGTTGAATTGAAAACTCCAGCGGAATAGTTGAATTGAAAACTCCAGCGGAATAGTTGAATTGAAAACTCCAGCGGAATAGTTGAATTGAAAACTCCAGCGGAATAGTTGAATTGAAAACTCCAGCGGAATAGTTGAATTGAAAACTCCAGCGGAATAGTTGAATTGAAAACTCCAGCGGAATAGTTGAATTGAAAACTCCAGCGGAATAGTTGAATTGAAAACTCCAGCGGAATAGTTGAATTGAAAACTCCAGCGGAATAGTTGAATTGAAAACTCCAGCGGAATAGTTGAATTGAAAACTCCAGCGGAATAGTTGAATTGAAAACTCCAGCGGAATAGTTGAATTGAAAACTCCAGCGGAATAGTTGAATTGAAAACTCCAGCGGAATAGTTGAATTGAAAACTCCAGCGGAATAGTTGAATTGAAAACTCCAGCGGAATAGTTGAATTGAAAACTCCAGCGGAATAGTTGAATTGAAAACTCCAGCGGAATAGTTGAATTGAAAACTCCAGCGGAATAGTTGAATTGAAAACTCCAGCGGAATAGTTGAATTGAAAACTCCAGCGGAATAGTTGAATTGAAAACTCCAGCGGAATAGTTGAATTGAAAACTCCAGCGGAATAGTTGAATTGAAAACTCCAGCGGAATAGTTGAATTGAAAACTCCAGCGGAATAGTTGAATTGAAAACTCCAGCGGAATAGTTGAATTGAAAACTCCAGCGGAATAGTTGAATTGAAAACTCCAGCGGAATAGTTGAATTGAAAACTCCAGCGGAATAGTTGAATTGAAAACTCCAGCGGAATAGTTGAATTGAAAACTCCAGCGGAATAGTTGAATTGAAAACTCCAGCGGAATAGTTGAATTGAAAACTCCAGCGGAATAGTTGAATTGAAAACTCCAGCGGAATAGTTGAATTGAAAACTCCAGCGGAATAGTTGAATTGAAAACTCCAGCGGAATAGTTGAATTGAAAACTCCAGCGGAATAGTTGAATTGAAAACTCCAGCGGAATAGTTGAATTGAAAACTCCAGCGGAATAGTTGAATTGAAAACTCCAGCGGAATAGTTGAATTGAAAACTCCAGCGGAATAGTTGAATTGAAAACTCCAGCGGAATAGTTGAATTGAAAACTCCAGCGGAATAGTTGAATTGAAAACTCCAGCGGAATAGTTGAATTGAAAACTCCAGCGGAATAGTTGAATTGAAAACTCCAGCGGAATAGTTGAATTGAAAACTCCAGCGGAATAGTTGAATTGAAAACTCCAGCGGAATAGTTGAATTGAAAACTCCAGCGGAATAGTTGAATTGAAAACTCCAGCGGAATAGTTGAATTGAAAACTCCAGCGGAATAGTTGAATTGAAAACTCCAGCGGAATAGTTGAATTGAAAACTCCAGCGGAATAGTTGAATTGAAAACTCCAGCGGAATAGTTGAATTGAAAACTCCAGCGGAATAGTTGAATTGAAAACTCCAGCGGAATAGTTGAATTGAAAACTCCAGCGGAATAGTTGAATTGAAAACTCCAGCGGAATAGTTGAATTGAAAACTCCAGCGGAATAGTTGAATTGAAAACTCCAGCGGAATAGTTGAATTGAAAACTCCAGCGGAATAGTTGAATTGAAAACTCCAGCGGAATAGTTGAATTGAAAACTCCAGCGGAATAGTTGAATTGAAAACTCCAGCGGAATAGTTGAATTGAAAACTCCAGCGGAATAGTTGAATTGAAAACTCCAGCGGAATAGTTGAATTGAAAACTCCAGCGGAATAGTTGAATTGAAAACTCCAGCGGAATAGTTGAATTGAAAACTCCAGCGGAATAGTTGAATTGAAAACTCCAGCGGAATAGTTGAATTGAAAACTCCAGCGGAATAGTTGAATTGAAAACTCCAGCGGAATAGTTGAATTGAAAACTCCAGCGGAATAGTTGAATTGAAAACTCCAGCGGAATAGTTGAATTGAAAACTCCAGCGGAATAGTTGAATTGAAAACTCCAGCGGAATAGTTGAATTGAAAACTCCAGCGGAATAGTTGAATTGAAAACTCCAGCGGAATAGTTGAATTGAAAACTCCAGCGGAATAGTTGAATTGAAAACTCCAGCGGAATAGTTGAATTGAAAACTCCAGCGGAATAGTTGAATTGAAAACTCCAGCGGAATAGTTGAATTGAAAACTCCAGCGGAATAGTTGAATTGAAAACTCCAGCGGAATAGTTGAATTGAAAACTCCAGCGGAATAGTTGAATTGAAAACTCCAGCGGAATAGTTGAATTGAAAACTCCAGCGGAATAGTTGAATTGAAAACTCCAGCGGAATAGTTGAATTGAAAACTCCAGCGGAATAGTTGAATTGAAAACTCCAGCGGAATAGTTGAATTGAAAACTCCAGCGGAATAGTTGAATTGAAAACTCCAGCGGAATAGTTGAATTGAAAACTCCAGCGGAATAGTTGAATTGAAAACTCCAGCGGAATAGTTGAATTGAAAACTCCAGCGGAATAGTTGAATTGAAAACTCCAGCGGAATAGTTGAATTGAAAACTCCAGCGGAATAGTTGAATTGAAAACTCCAGCGGAATAGTTGAATTGAAAACTCCAGCGGAATAGTTGAATTGAAAACTCCAGCGGAATAGTTGAATTGAAAACTCCAGCGGAATAGTTGAATTGAAAACTCCAGCGGAATAGTTGAATTGAAAACTCCAGCGGAATAGTTGAATTGAAAACTCCAGCGGAATAGTTGAATTGAAAACTCCAGCGGAATAGTTGAATTGAAAACTCCAGCGGAATAGTTGAATTGAAAACTCCAGCGGAATAGTTGAATTGAAAACTCCAGCGGAATAGTTGAATTGAAAACTCCAGCGGAATAGTTGAATTGAAAACTCCAGCGGAATAGTTGAATTGAAAACTCCAGCGGAATAGTTGAATTGAAAACTCCAGCGGAATAGTTGAATTGAAAACTCCAGCGGAATAGTTGAATTGAAAACTCCAGCGGAATAGTTGAATTGAAAACTCCAGCGGAATAGTTGAATTGAAAACTCCAGCGGAATAGTTGAATTGAAAACTCCAGCGGAATAGTTGAATTGAAAACTCCAGCGGAATAGTTGAATTGAAAACTCCAGCGGAATAGTTGAATTGAAAACTCCAGCGGAATAGTTGAATTGAAAACTCCAGCGGAATAGTTGAATTGAAAACTCCAGCGGAATAGTTGAATTGAAAACTCCAGCGGAATAGTTGAATTGAAAACTCCAGCGGAATAGTTGAATTGAAAACTCCAGCGGAATAGTTGAATTGAAAACTCCAGCGGAATAGTTGAATTGAAAACTCCAGCGGAATAGTTGAATTGAAAACTCCAGCGGAATAGTTGAATTGAAAACTCCAGCGGAATAGTTGAATTGAAAACTCCAGCGGAATAGTTGAATTGAAAACTCCAGCGGAATAGTTGAATTGAAAACTCCAGCGGAATAGTTGAATTGAAAACTCCAGCGGAATAGTTGAATTGAAAACTCCA
The DNA here is from genome assembly GCA_964036045.1 of Eutreptiella sp. 'Long Island Sound 2002'. Taxonomy (NCBI): domain Eukaryota; phylum Euglenozoa; class Euglenophyceae; order Eutreptiales; family Eutreptiaceae; genus Eutreptiella; species Eutreptiella sp. 'Long Island Sound 2002'. The sequence continues at coordinate 23,032,869 of OZ038397.1, read as the reverse complement.
GCGGAATAGTTGAATTGAAAACTCCAGCGGAATAGTTGAATTGAAAACTCCAGCGGAATAGTTGAATTGAAACTCCAGCGGAATAGTTGAATTGAAAACTCCAGCGGAATAGTTGAATTGAAAACTCCAGCGGAATAGTTGAATTGAAAACTCCAGCGGAATAGTTGAATTGAAAACTCCAGCGGAATAGTTGAATTGAAAACTCCAGCGGAATAGTTGAATTGAAAACTCCAGCGGAATAGTTGAATTGAAAACTCCAGCGGAATAGTTGAATTGAAAACTCCAGCGGAATAGTTGAATTGAAAACTCCAGCGGAATAGTTGAATTGAAAACTCCAGCGGAATAGTTGAATTGAAAACTCCAGCGGAATAGTTGAATTGAAAACTCCAGCGGAATAGTTGAATTGAAAACTCCAGCGGAATAGTTGAATTGAAAACTCCAGCGGAATAGTTGAATTGAAAACTCCAGCGGAATAGTTGAATTGAAAACTCCAGCGGAATAGTTGAATTGAAAACTCCAGCGGAATAGTTGAATTGAAAACTCCAGCGGAATAGTTGAATTGAAAACTCCAGCGGAATAGTTGAATTGAAAACTCCAGCGGAATAGTTGAATTGAAAACTCCAGCGGAATAGTTGAATTGAAAACTCCAGCGGAATAGTTGAATTGAAAACTCCAGCGGAATAGTTGAATTGAAAACTCCAGCGGAATAGTTGAATTGAAAACTCCAGCGGAATAGTTGAATTGAAAACTCCAGCGGAATAGTTGAATTGAAAACTCCAGCGGAATAGTTGAATTGAAAACTCCAGCGGAATAGTTGAATTGAAAACTCCAGCGGAATAGTTGAATTGAAAACTCCAGCGGAATAGTTGAATTGAAAACTCCAGCGGAATAGTTGAATTGAAAACTCCAGCGGAATAGTTGAATTGAAAACTCCAGCGGAATAGTTGAATTGAAAACTCCAGCGGAATAGTTGAATTGAAAACTCCAGCGGAATAGTTGAATTGAAAACTCCAGCGGAATAGTTGAATTGAAAACTCCAGCGGAATAGTTGAATTGAAAACTCCAGCGGAATAGTTGAATTGAAAACTCCAGCGGAATAGTTGAATTGAAAACTCCAGCGGAATAGTTGAATTGAAAACTCCAGCGGAATAGTTGAATTGAAAACTCCAGCGGAATAGTTGAATTGAAAACTCCAGCGGAATAGTTGAATTGAAAACTCCAGCGGAATAGTTGAATTGAAAACTCCAGCGGAATAGTTGAATTGAAAACTCCAGCGGAATAGTTGAATTGAAAACTCCAGCGGAATAGTTGAATTGAAAACTCCAGCGGAATAGTTGAATTGAAAACTCCAGCGGAATAGTTGAATTGAAAACTCCAGCGGAATAGTTGAATTGAAAACTCCAGCGGAATAGTTGAATTGAAAACTCCAGCGGAATAGTTGAATTGAAAACTCCAGCGGAATAGTTGAATTGAAAACTCCAGCGGAATAGTTGAATTGAAAACTCCAGCGGAATAGTTGAATTGAAAACTCCAGCGGAATAGTTGAATTGAAAACTCCAGCGGAATAGTTGAATTGAAAACTCCAGCGGAATAGTTGAATTGAAAACTCCAGCGGAATAGTTGAATTGAAAACTCCAGCGGAATAGTTGAATTGAAAACTCCAGCGGAATAGTTGAATTGAAAACTCCAGCGGAATAGTTGAATTGAAAACTCCAGCGGAATAGTTGAATTGAAAACTCCAGCGGAATAGTTGAATTGAAAACTCCAGCGGAATAGTTGAATTGAAAACTCCAGCGGAATAGTTGAATTGAAAACTCCAGCGGAATAGTTGAATTGAAAACTCCAGCGGAATAGTTGAATTGAAAACTCCAGCGGAATAGTTGAATTGAAAACTCCAGCGGAATAGTTGAATTGAAAACTCCAGCGGAATAGTTGAATTGAAAACTCCAGCGGAATAGTTGAATTGAAAACTCCAGCGGAATAGTTGAATTGAAAACTCCAGCGGAATAGTTGAATTGAAAACTCCAGCGGAATAGTTGAATTGAAAACTCCAGCGGAATAGTTGAATTGAAAACTCCAGCGGAATAGTTGAATTGAAAACTCCAGCGGAATAGTTGAATTGAAAACTCCAGCGGAATAGTTGAATTGAAAACTCCAGCGGAATAGTTGAATTGAAAACTCCAGCGGAATAGTTGAATTGAAAACTCCAGCGGAATAGTTGAATTGAAAACTCCAGCGGAATAGTTGAATTGAAAACTCCAGCGGAATAGTTGAATTGAAAACTCCAGCGGAATAGTTGAATTGAAAACTCCAGCGGAATAGTTGAATTGAAAACTCCAGCGGAATAGTTGAATTGAAAACTCCAGCGGAATAGTTGAATTGAAAACTCCAGCGGAATAGTTGAATTGAAAACTCCAGCGGAATAGTTGAATTGAAAACTCCAGCGGAATAGTTGAATTGAAAACTCCAGCGGAATAGTTGAATTGAAAACTCCAGCGGAATAGTTGAATTGAAAACTCCAGCGGAATAGTTGAATTGAAAACTCCAGCGGAATAGTTGAATTGAAAACTCCAGCGGAATAGTTGAATTGAAAACTCCAGCGGAATAGTTGAATTGAAAACTCCAGCGGAATAGTTGAATTGAAAACTCCAGCGGAATAGTTGAATTGAAAACTCCAGCGGAATAGTTGAATTGAAAACTCCAGCGGAATAGTTGAATTGAAAACTCCAGCGGAATAGTTGAATTGAAAACTCCAGCGGAATAGTTGAATTGAAAACTCCAGCGGAATAGTTGAATTGAAAACTCCAGCGGAATAGTTGAATTGAAAACTCCAGCGGAATAGTTGAATTGAAAACTCCAGCGGAATAGTTGAATTGAAAACTCCAGCGGAATAGTTGAATTGAAAACTCCAGCGGAATAGTTGAATTGAAAACTCCAGCGGAATAGTTGAATTGAAAACTCCAGCGGAATAGTTGAATTGAAAACTCCAGCGGAATAGTTGAATTGAAAACTCCAGCGGAATAGTTGAATTGAAAACTCCAGCGGAATAGTTGAATTGAAAACTCCAGCGGAATAGTTGAATTGAAAACTCCAGCGGAATAGTTGAATTGAAAACTCCAGCGGAATAGTTGAATTGAAAACTCCAGCGGAATAGTTGAATTGAAAACTCCAGCGGAATAGTTGAATTGAAAACTCCAGCGGAATAGTTGAATTGAAAACTCCAGCGGAATAGTTGAATTGAAAACTCCAGCGGAATAGTTGAATTGAAAACTCCAGCGGAATAGTTGAATTGAAAACTCCAGCGGAATAGTTGAATTGAAAACTCCAGCGGAATAGTTGAATTGAAAACTCCAGCGGAATAGTTGAATTGAAAACTCCAGCGGAATAGTTGAATTGAAAACTCCAGCGGAATAGTTGAATTGAAAACTCCAGCGGAATAGTTGAATTGAAAACTCCAGCGGAATAGTTGAATTGAAAACTCCAGCGGAATAGTTGAATTGAAAACTCCAGCGGAATAGTTGAATTGAAAACTCCAGCGGAATAGTTGAATTGAAAACTCCAGCGGAATAGTTGAATTGAAAACTCCAGCGGAATAGTTGAATTGAAAACTCCAGCGGAATAGTTGAATTGAAAACTCCAGCGGAATAGTTGAATTGAAAACTCCAGCGGAATAGTTGAATTGAAAACTCCAGCGGAATAGTTGAATTGAAAACTCCAGCGGAATAGTTGAATTGAAAACTCCAGCGGAATAGTTGAATTGAAAACTCCAGCGGAATAGTTGAATTGAAAACTCCAGCGGAATAGTTGAATTGAAAACTCCAGCGGAATAGTTGAATTGAAAACTCCAGCGGAATAGTTGAATTGAAAACTCCAGCGGAATAGTTGAATTGAAAACTCCAGCGGAATAGTTGAATTGAAAACTCCAGCGGAATAGTTGAATTGAAAACTCCAGCGGAATAGTTGAATTGAAAACTCCAGCGGAATAGTTGAATTGAAAACTCCAGCGGAATAGTTGAATTGAAAACTCCAGCGGAATAGTTGAATTGAAAACTCCAGCGGAATAGTTGAATTGAAAACTCCAGCGGAATAGTTGAATTGAAAACTCCAGCGGAATAGTTGAATTGAAAACTCCAGCGGAATAGTTGAATTGAAAACTCCAGCGGAATAGTTGAATTGAAAACTCCAGCGGAATAGTTGAATTGAAAACTCCAGCGGAATAGTTGAATTGAAAACTCCAGCGGAATAGTTGAATTGAAAACTCCAGCGGAATAGTTGAATTGAAAACTCCAGCGGAATAGTTGAATTGAAAACTCCAGCGGAATAGTTGAATTGAAAACTCCAGCGGAATAGTTGAATTGAAAACTCCAGCGGAATAGTTGAATTGAAAACTCCAGCGGAATAGTTGAATTGAAAACTCCAGCGGAATAGTTGAATTGAAAACTCCAGCGGAATAGTTGAATTGAAAACTCCAGCGGAATAGTTGAATTGAAAACTCCAGCGGAATAGTTGAATTGAAAACTCCAGCGGAATAGTTGAATTGAAAACTCCAGCGGAATAGTTGAATTGAAAACTCCAGCGGAATAGTTGAATTGAAAACTCCAGCGGAATAGTTGAATTGAAAACTCCAGCGGAATAGTTGAATTGAAAACTCCAGCGGAATAGTTGAATTGAAAACTCCAGCGGAATAGTTGAATTGAAAACTCCAGCGGAATAGTTGAATTGAAAACTCCAGCGGAATAGTTGAATTGAAAACTCCAGCGGAATAGTTGAATTGAAAACTCCAGCGGAATAGTTGAATTGAAAACTCCAGCGGAATAGTTGAATTGAAAACTCCAGCGGAATAGTTGAATTGAAAACTCCAGCGGAATAGTTGAATTGAAAACTCCAGCGGAATAGTTGAATTGAAAACTCCAGCGGAATAGTTGAATTGAAAACTCCAGCGGAATAGTTGAATTGAAAACTCCAGCGGAATAGTTGAATTGAAAACTCCAGCGGAATAGTTGAATTGAAAACTCCAGCGGAATAGTTGAATTGAAAACTCCAGCGGAATAGTTGAATTGAAAACTCCAGCGGAATAGTTGAATTGAAAACTCCAGCGGAATAGTTGAATTGAAAACTCCAGCGGAATAGTTGAATTGAAAACTCCAGCGGAATAGTTGAATTGAAAACTCCAGCGGAATAGTTGAATTGAAAACTCCAGCGGAATAGTTGAATTGAAAACTCCAGCGGAATAGTTGAATTGAAAACTCCAGCGGAATAGTTGAATTGAAAACTCCAGCGGAATAGTTGAATTGAAAACTCCAGCGGAATAGTTGAATTGAAAACTCCAGCGGAATAGTTGAATTGAAAACTCCAGCGGAATAGTTGAATTGAAAACTCCAGCGGAATAGTTGAATTGAAAACTCCAGCGGAATAGTTGAATTGAAAACTCCAGCGGAATAGTTGAATTGAAAACTCCAGCGGAATAGTTGAATTGAAAACTCCAGCGGAATAGTTGAATTGAAAACTCCAGCGGAATAGTTGAATTGAAAACTCCAGCGGAATAGTTGAATTGAAAACTCCAGCGGAATAGTTGAATTGAAAACTCCAGCGGAATAGTTGAATTGAAAACTCCAGCGGAATAGTTGAATTGAAAACTCCAGCGGAATAGTTGAATTGAAAACTCCAGCGGAATAGTTGAATTGAAAACTCCAGCGGAATAGTTGAATTGAAAACTCCAGCGGAATAGTTGAATTGAAAACTCCAGCGGAATAGTTGAATTGAAAACTCCAGCGGAATAGTTGAATTGAAAACTCCAGCGGAATAGTTGAATTGAAAACTCCAGCGGAATAGTTGAATTGAAAACTCCAGCGGAATAGTTGAATTGAAAACTCCAGCGGAATAGTTGAATTGAAAACTCCAGCGGAATAGTTGAATTGAAAACTCCAGCGGAATAGTTGAATTGAAAACTCCAGCGGAATAGTTGAATTGAAAACTCCAGCGGAATAGTTGAATTGAAAACTCCAGCGGAATAGTTGAATTGAAAACTCCAGCGGAATAGTTGAATTGAAAACTCCAGCGGAATAGTTGAATTGAAAACTCCAGCGGAATAGTTGAATTGAAAACTCCAGCGGAATAGTTGAATTGAAAACTCCAGCGGAATAGTTGAATTGAAAACTCCAGCGGAATAGTTGAATTGAAAACTCCAGCGGAATAGTTGAATTGAAAACTCCAGCGGAATAGTTGAATTGAAAACTCCAGCGGAATAGTTGAATTGAAAACTCCAGCGGAATAGTTGAATTGAAAACTCCAGCGGAATAGTTGAATTGAAAACTCCAGCGGAATAGTTGAATTGAAAACTCCAGCGGAATAGTTGAATTGAAAACTCCAGCGGAATAGTTGAATTGAAAACTCCAGCGGAATAGTTGAATTGAAAACTCCAGCGGAATAGTTGAATTGAAAACTCCAGCGGAATAGTTGAATTGAAAACTCCAGCGGAATAGTTGAATTGAAAACTCCAGCGGAATAGTTGAATTGAAAACTCCAGCGGAATAGTTGAATTGAAAACTCCAGCGGAATAGTTGAATTGAAAACTCCAGCGGAATAGTTGAATTGAAAACTCCAGCGGAATAGTTGAATTGAAAACTCCAGCGGAATAGTTGAATTGAAAACTCCAGCGGAATAGTTGAATTGAAAACTCCAGCGGAATAGTTGAATTGAAAACTCCAGCGGAATAGTTGAATTGAAAACTCCAGCGGAATAGTTGAATTGAAAACTCCAGCGGAATAGTTGAATTGAAAACTCCAGCGGAATAGTTGAATTGAAAACTCCAGCGGAATAGTTGAATTGAAAACTCCAGCGGAATAGTTGAATTGAAAACTCCAGCGGAATAGTTGAATTGAAAACTCCAGCGGAATAGTTGAATTGAAAACTCCAGCGGAATAGTTGAATTGAAAACTCCAGCGGAATAGTTGAATTGAAAACTCCAGCGGAATAGTTGAATTGAAAACTCCAGCGGAATAGTTGAATTGAAAACTCCAGCGGAATAGTTGAATTGAAAACTCCAGCGGAATAGTTGAATTGAAAACTCCAGCGGAATAGTTGAATTGAAAACTCCAGCGGAATAGTTGAATTGAAAACTCCAGCGGAATAGTTGAATTGAAAACTCCAGCGGAATAGTTGAATTGAAAACTCCAGCGGAATAGTTGAATTGAAAACTCCAGCGGAATAGTTGAATTGAAAACTCCAGCGGAATAGTTGAATTGAAAACTCCAGCGGAATAGTTGAATTGAAAACTCCAGCGGAATAGTTGAATTGAAAACTCCAGCGGAATAGTTGAATTGAAAACTCCAGCGGAATAGTTGAATTGAAAACTCCAGCGGAATAGTTGAATTGAAAACTCCAGCGGAATAGTTGAATTGAAAACTCCAGCGGAATAGTTGAATTGAAAACTCCAGCGGAATAGTTGAATTGAAAACTCCAGCGGAATAGTTGAATTGAAAACTCCAGCGGAATAGTTGAATTGAAAACTCCAGCGGAATAGTTGAATTGAAAACTCCAGCGGAATAGTTGAATTGAAAACTCCAGCGGAATAGTTGAATTGAAAACTCCAGCGGAATAGTTGAATTGAAAACTCCAGCGGAATAGTTGAATTGAAAACTCCAGCGGAATAGTTGAATTGAAAACTCCAGCGGAATAGTTGAATTGAAAACTCCAGCGGAATAGTTGAATTGAAACTCCAGCGGAATAGTTGAATTGAAACTCCAGCGGAATAGTTGAATTGAAAACTCCAGCGGAATAGTTGAATTGAAACTCCAGCGGAATAGTTGAATTGAAACTCCAGCGGAATAGTTGAATTGAAAACTCCAGCGGAATAGTTGAATTGAAAACTCCAGCGGAATAGTTGAATTGAAAACTCCAGCGGAATAGTTGAATTGAAAACTCCAGCGGAATAGTTGAATTGAAAACTCCAGCGGAATAGTTGAATTGAAAACTCCAGCGGAATAGTTGAATTGAAAACTCCAGCGGAATAGTTGAATTGAAAACTCCAGCGGAATAGTTGAATTGAAAACTCCAGCGGAATAGTTGAATTGAAAACTCCAGCGGAATAGTTGAATTGAAAACTCCAGCGGAATAGTTGAATTGAAAACTCCAGCGGAATAGTTGAATTGAAAACTCCAGCGGAATAGTTGAATTGAAAACTCCAGCGGAATAGTTGAATTGAAAACTCCAGCGGAATAGTTGAATTGAAAACTCCAGCGGAATAGTTGAATTGAAAACTCCAGCGGAATAGTTGAATTGAAAACTCCAGCGGAATAGTTGAATTGAAAACTCCAGCGGAATAGTTGAATTGAAAACTCCAGCGGAATAGTTGAATTGAAAACTCCAGCGGAATAGTTGAATTGAAAACTCCAGCGGAATAGTTGAATTGAAAACTCCAGCGGAATAGTTGAATTGAAAACTCCAGCGGAATAGTTGAATTGAAAACTCCAGCGGAATAGTTGAATTGAAAACTCCAGCGGAATAGTTGAATTGAAAACTCCAGCGGAATAGTTGAATTGAAAACTCCAGCGGAATAGTTGAATTGAAAACTCCAGCGGAATAGTTGAATTGAAACTCCAGCGGAATAGTTGAATTGAAAACTCCAGCGGAATAGTTGAATTGAAAACTCCAGCGGAATAGTTGAATTGAAAACTCCAGCGGAATAGTTGAATTGAAACTCCAGCGGAATAGTTGAATTGAAAACTCCAGCGGAATAGTTGAATTGAAAACTCCAGCGGAATAGTTGAATTGAAAACTCCAGCGGAATAGTTGAATTGAAAACTCCAGCGGAATAGTTGAATTGAAAACTCCAGCGGAATAGTTGAATTGAAAACTCCAGCGGAATAGTTGAATTGAAAACTCCAGCGGAATAGTTGAATTGAAAACTCCAGCGGAATAGTTGAATTGAAAACTCCAGCGGAATAGTTGAATTGAAAACTCCAGCGGAATAGTTGAATTGAAAACTCCAGCGGAATAGTTGAATTGAAAACTCCAGCGGAATAGTTGAATTGAAAACTCCAGCGGAATAGTTGAATTGAAAACTCCAGCGGAATAGTTGAATTGAAAACTCCAGCGGAATAGTTGAATTGAAAACTCCAGCGGAATAGTTGAATTGAAAACTCCAGCGGAATAGTTGAATTGAAAACTCCAGCGGAATAGTTGAATTGAAAACTCCAGCGGAATAGTTGAATTGAAAACTCCAGCGGAATAGTTGAATTGAAAACTCCAGCGGAATAGTTGAATTGAAAACTCCAGCGGAATAGTTGAATTGAAAACTCCAGCGGAATAGTTGAATTGAAAACTCCAGCGGAATAGTTGAATTGAAAACTCCAGCGGAATAGTTGAATTGAAAACTCCAGCGGAATAGTTGAATTGAAAACTCCAGCGGAATAGTTGAATTGAAAACTCCAGCGGAATAGTTGAATTGAAAACTCCAGCGGAATAGTTGAATTGAAAACTCCAGCGGAATAGTTGAATTGAAAACTCCAGCGGAATAGTTGAATTGAAAACTCCAGCGGAATAGTTGAATTGAAAACTCCAGCGGAATAGTTGAATTGAAAACTCCAGCGGAATAGTTGAATTGAAAACTCCAGCGGAATAGTTGAATTGAAAACTCCAGCGGAATAGTTGAATTGAAAACTCCAGCGGAATAGTTGAATTGAAAACTCCAGCGGAATAGTTGAATTGAAAACTCCAGCGGAATAGTTGAATTGAAACTCCAGCGGAATAGTTGAATTGAAACTCCAGCGGAATAGTTGAATTGAAAACTCCAGCGGAATAGTTGAATTGAAACTCCAGCGGAATAGTTGAATTGAAACTCCAGCGGAATAGTTGAATTGAAACTCCAGCGGAATAGTTGAATTGAAACTCCAGCGGAATAGTTGAATTGAAACTCCAGCGGAATAGTTGAATTGAAACTCCAGCGGAATAGTTGAATTGAAACTCCAGCGGAATAGTTGAATTGAAACTCCAGCGGAATAGTTGAATTGAAAACTCCAGCGGAATAGTTGAATTGAAACTCCAGCGGAATAGTTGAATTGAAAACTCCAGCGGAATAGTTGAATTGAAACTCCAGCGGAATAGTTGAATTGAAAACTCCAGCGGAATAGTTGAATTGAAAACTCCAGCGGAATAGTTGAATTGAAACTCCAGCGGAATAGTTGAATTGAAACTCCAGCGGAATAGTTGAATTGAAACTCCAGCGGAATAGTTGAATTGAAACTCCAGCGGAATAGTTGAATTGAAACTCCAGCGGAATAGTTGAATTGAAACTCCAGCGGAATAGTTGAATTGAAAACTCCAGCGGAATAGTTGAATTGAAAACTCCAGCGGAATAGTTGAATTGAAACTCCAGCGGAATAGTTGAATTGAAACTCCAGCGGAATAGTTGAATTGAAACTCCAGCGGAATAGTTGAATTGAAACTCCAGCGGAATAGTTGAATTGAAACTCCAGCGGAATAGTTGAATTGAAAACTCCAGCGGAATAGTTGAATTGAAAACTCCAGCGGAATAGTTGAATTGAAAACTCCAGCGGAATAGTTGAATTGAAAACTCCAGCGGAATAGTTGAATTGAAAACTCCAGCGGAATAGTTGAATTGAAAACTCCAGCGGAATAGTTGAATTGAAAACTCCAGCGGAATAGTTGAATTGAAAACTCCAGCGGAATAGTTGAATTGAAAACTCCAGCGGAATAGTTGAATTGAAAACTCCAGCGGAATAGTTGAATTGAAAACTCCAGCGGAATAGTTGAATTGAAAACTCCAGCGGAATAGTTGAATTGAAAACTCCAGCGGAATAGTTGAATTGAAAACTCCAGCGGAATAGTTGAATTGAAAACTCCAGCGGAATAGTTGAATTGAAAACTCCAGCGGAATAGTTGAATTGAAAACTCCAGCGGAATAGTTGAATTGAAACTCCAGCGGAATAGTTGAATTGAAAACTCCAGCGGAATAGTTGAATTGACTCCAGCGGAATAGTTGAATTGAACCTCCAGCGGAATAGTTGAATTGAACTCCAGCGGAATAGTTGAATTGAACTCTCCAGCGGAATAGTTGAATTGAACTCCAGCGGAATAGTTGAATTGAACTCTCCAGCGGAATAGTTGAATTGAAACTCCAGCGGAATAGTTGAATTGAAACTCCAGCGGAATAGTTGAATTGAAACTCCAGCGGAATAGTTGAATTGAAACTCCAGCGGAATAGTTGAATTGAAAACTCCAGCGGAATAGTTGAATTGAACCTGAATTATTGAGATTGGGGAGTGCACTGTACATTTTTTAGCGTCTCCAGCGGAATAGTTGATTGAACTTTGGTGCATGTC